>WPIO01000010.1:9012500-9082500 GCA_009760855.2 Cristatella mucedo | reverse complement strand
TGTCACTCAGTAGAGATTTTCCTGCAGAGCAAGCGAGTTTGACTGAGCTGAAGAAGTGGTCTCCAAATTATTCGAGGTAGACTAAAGGCATGGCTCAAAAGACTCGCATCATGAGCCAACGGTGTGATGCGAAGCCTGATTAGGAATTAATTTCGATAGGTAAGCCGCAGGAAAGGAATGAAAGGACCCAAAAATTAACGACCAAACCTCTCAAAAATCGACAGCTTACTCGACGGGTAGCCGTCGCAAGTCGGTACGAAGCCGTGCAGGGCTGCAGTTGTTGGTACCCTCGCTCGCTGACAGCAGCTAGCTGCACAGTGCTGTCGCAGCTGTCATAAGTATCAAGTTGAATTTAAGCACAGGCTGCCATGCGAGCATCAAACGGAGAGATACAGCAGAAGTCCAGTGCTGCAAGGGCTAAGTCGTGCGAGTTCGGTGCCATTTCTGACTGCTCGTTCAATCGACGGATGCAACTTTTGATCTCTCGTTCGTCGCGACGACCTCGCGATCCCCACTAGTTCGAGTAGTAGCTCAACTCGTGCAGCGTGCACAAACCTGAAGCTCGCAATACGCCAGAAGTAGAGACACGCGGCTCGATATTCCAAATGCAGCACCAGCAGCAACACCCTATTAGAACAAACACAAACGATAACCGATGCATCAAGGCTGATACGGCTTGAAACGGCTGCTGTGAGCAGCTAACGCTCAGCGCTAAGAATCGCTGATCGGTAGACCGTTGCTCCAAGAGACCAACTGCGGTCAGACCCAGACCTTACATAGAGGCCCGGTCATAGAAGTCACACAATTATCTCGTTCATTCCTAAATATTAGTCGTGCAGCTTACAAGCCTCGACTTATCGTGGCTATTTCATAAGCAGATATCAGTTCAAATTCATCGGCAATGCTAACAGTTCATTATCGAGGTTCAGCTGTCGAGCTCATAGTTCACAATCGCAGCCCATTGCAGCAGGAATGACAGTAACAGCAAAATGCAAGATGGACTACTAACCACTAGGTTCTCGCTACCTTCCGGAAAAATTAAAAGGCGCCAGCCTGCCAGCGAGTGCTTTTAGGGCAGGCCTGAAGCTGCATCAGGTTGTAGACGATTGTACTTTGCGTGGTAGATTTTTGGGATACAAGCTTGCTCCTTCGTTACTGCTCATATTCGAAAAGCAGCAAACCACGAGCTTTCGAAAGAATGAAATACGCGAGACTGAGTTTGACAGACAGTCATGAAGTCATTATTTATTTATTTTAAAGCACTGGCTGGCTTAAATCTAAAAAATTATAAAATATTAATGAACTAATTCAACATAACATAATTAATAATAACTCACTTTTTTCACATACAGCCTGTGCTTTGCCAACACAATCTCCCTCTCTCTCTCTCTCTCTCTCTCTCTCTCTCTCTCTCATATTGTATAGGAAGTATGCGTTTGCACTATATACTTTTATATACTGCTTATGTATAGTAAGTATAACGAATGGTTCAGGAATAGATAAGGAATAAGATTATTGCATGCATATACTGGAAACTTGTATATACCTACAAAGATGTAAGTTTTTATATATATACCGGCGTGCTTATTCCGGTACATATTGACGGTAGTCGAAATCCGAGTGCTGATGAGACACCTGGGGACCACTGAACTAAGCACATAATATGTATGCGCCGAGTATGAACACAAATAGTCTAAGTCAGCACCCATCTATGTTTAATTTACCCTGACCATTAAATCTCCTTAAAGTGTCTGATGTGAACGTTGCATGAGCAGCGTTCGACTTTCACTTAACTAACGTCTCTACCAACACAAACAATAGCTAAACTGGCGTATTTTTTATGCTGAAATGGGTGCAAACCGGTAGTGCGTTATGAAAACTTACTGGGTATTTTACCAGCTGCTGACGTGACCGCTTCGACAGGGACTAGGCGTTAACCATTTATAAAACTCGGGTGCCAAAGATTTGTAGTAACAGGTGTCTACTAAGGTGTTAACTATCTGCGTTCGGCCATCGTGACCTTGCTCTTTGTGAATATTTAAGTGATCAAATAGCATCTCAAATACAGTGGTACCTCGGCTTAAGAGTTTACTTTGTTCCGTGCCTGAGCTCGTAGCTCAAATCACTCGTTTTTCAAATCGACTTTCTCATTGAAATGAATTGAAATTCTATTAATCCGTTCCGGACCCCAAACAAAGACTGCGATTTTTTGTCACGTGTTTTTAAATTAAAATATGTACTTAAGTAAGTAAACGTATGCACAGTAAGTGTATACGGATATTGTTTTATAAAAATACAGTATAATGACTTGCAATAAGCAGTTTCTATTAATCCTAATGTACAGGACTTACGATTTGAAGAGGCTAATAGAGTTGAAGGAGAAAGGCTGAAATGAATATCTGAATCGTATTAGCCAATTTTTGTCCTTTTCGCCGGGCTTGCCTCGCTTTCAGTTTATTGGCTGGGCCTTTACGTGGACGCAGATTGTTATCGATGGTGAGCCATGATGGCCACCTAGGTAAGGCGGTTGCTTTCACGACCTCGGTCGCGAGGTTGTGGGTTCGATTTCTGCGGTGGGCGATTCATTATCGCCACTGCACGCGGTGGTGATAGCCGTAAAGGCTCTACTGTTGCTATACAAAAAGAGGCTGTTTAATCAGCTAAGATATGTGTATATACATATATCGATTATGCGATGAACTCTCAAATGACGATACTGCCTAAATAGAGTACAGTGCGTACTTAGCAGTTCCTGCCATAGTAGGATTTAGCACCGCAGTTTGTCGATCTGGTGCGTCCAAGCACCACGACGACTCGCTCGAGTCTGTCTGCGAGCGAACCAACAGGCCTGCGCTTGGCTTCACACCCGGGTTGTAGGGCAGCAGCTATCAACGCAATAATAATAATCCTAGCTGATTAAACAGCCTTTTTTTGTATAGCGACAGAAGAGCCTTTACGGCTATCACCACCGCTTGCAGTGGCGATAAAGAATCGCCCACTGCAGGAATCGAACCCACGACCTCGGGACCGAGGTCGTGAAAGCAGCCACCTTACCTAGTGAGCCATGTCGTTCGCTGCCCTATTCTTATTGGCCGGAGTAACGACGCGAAGTGCGACGTTAGCTGCAGCAACTAGCGGTGGAGCATCTCAAGCTGGCTCGAAACCCAAATGTTATAGCGAAACTCAAAGCAAAAAATTCGGCCAAGAGACTAGTATGTCGAGACACTCGTCGGTCGAGGTACCACTGTACTTGAAATATTGTATGGGTATACCCGTGGGAATAAGAGAAGCCGACGATCTGCAGAGTATGCATACATCCTGATGTTTTAAGTCCTCTGCCTAGCGAAGTGCAACTTATTCAATCGCCACATAAATGCACGAGTGTTGCCACAGCCACAACACCTATCATTAGCTACTACCTTTGTAGCTCTAAGAACAGCGGCTTCACTGTTAAATGGGGATAGGGTGGGGTATTGGTGCCGCCTAGCCACAAACTACGACTTAGCAGGTTCCGAGTCCTTATAATTTAGCAACTGCTGGTGCTATCTAGCCAATAATCCTGTCGACGTAGCGAGCCAATCGTTCACGTTGACCGCTCGCACGAGTTACGTGATCCGGTTTGTTGATTGGCTGCATGAAGTGGAGGCTCTACGCAGCAGATTTGCTGCTCCGAGCTACCGGGTGAAGGGCGTGCAAATTTCGCTGGCCAATCGGTGCGTCGACATTAAAACCGAGGCTAGCACTGGGATCTATCTATTCGATGGCGTCGCTAATCGTTAGTACCAACCAGGTGTGCAGTCATAGAATAGTTGCAAGTGTATTGGTATAGTGAGGATTCGTGATCGTCACTCGGTTGTAAAGTACGGGCCGATTTTCTTGACGGTAAAGCAGCTAAACACTCGGAAGCAGCATGACGACGGCCAGTGCTGCAATATGGCCCATCGGTGAGTCTATTAGCCAACGAGGTGAGTCGGTCAGATTAATTTGGTTTGGTGGTTGTACATGTTACAAACGGCGAGGTGAGAGCTGTTCACATTACTGGGCATTAATTTCCGACCGCTCTGTAAGATGTGCACCTGCACGCAGGTTCTCCTGGGTATAATGCCAAACTGTATTTGCCAAGGAAGGCCCTATAGAAGCCAACTCCTTATGTCCGTCAGGTAAGCGCTTCGTGCGAGCGCTCTCCGGAGACAGCTTCGTCGGATTGTTGACATTTTGTGCTTGAGGAGAGCTCCGACTGATAGAACCTTTCACGATCAAATAAATCTGGGTTACTGGCCTAGCCGCGTTTCTGCTCCACCTACGACCAGGGAGGGACACGCACTTCAAAGGTTGTAGATTAGCTCTTGTACCGGTAGCCGACGGCACGGAGGACACGCTGGCTGTTGGCTTGTTCTCTTGAAAGAGGGCCGATAGAAAAAACCTCTGTAGCCTGTGGCGCAGAGCTCTCTAATCCTGTTCTAGACACCGGCTGACTTCTAAGGCTTCGTATAAGATCAACCTAGCACATTTGAAATGCATAAACGATCTCCTGCGATGTTCCTTTCGAACAACTCGATCATTAAAGCTGATATCTTTTTTGGCCCCAAAGTGCTTGCTAGCAATGGTTTCTTACTACATAGTTGTACACGAGCTTTTAGCTCTATTGGTAAGTATAGTGGTGGCTCTTTTTGAAAATCCTCTGTTAATTGTTATGAACGCATTAACAGTGGTTATGGATATTTGAGGTACAAGCACGCTGGTGTGGATTCAGAAATTAAAGTCCATAGCCACAAAAAAAGCTCAGAAAATGGGCTATTACTCGCCGACGCCTCCTAAACAATCGGTTAAGTTTTGCCACGGCCATGACGCACGATTAGCAACTCACAGAGAGTGCGTAGACACCCACAGGTTTTTCGGACGGTAACTGTGAGCTGCAGTAACAGGCACCCATGCATTAACAGAAAAGTTCATATCCATGGCGTAGAGCAGTCTATTCGACAACTATACACTGCTACAAGTATGCTGCACCAGTGCGAAAACTCCCATTGATTAACTAAAGTAAATATGAAGCCTAGAGCTCAACTGAGGCAATTGAACGAATTGAAATTGTCATGCCGATTATCCATTACTTATCACATCACTGGCTCCTGGTAGTTATAGTTTCGTGACAACGAATAATTTTTCACGCCAGACATAATCTGCCTTATGTAACTAGCAGCAGTTTCAGTGCTTTCAGTGCTTCAGTTACAAATATATGAGTGATTTGCTTATGCGTGCTGACACTGTGCATGCTGCCACTAACCACATTTGCATGCTGACCCTGTGCATGTCACCCCTAACCATGTTATTCATTTTGTTTGTTTATCAAGCATGATATTACTCACCATTCAATTGCATTTCCCTTTGCAGCAAATGTAAAGCGCCCAGAAAGAGATTGAGTTCTCTGAGGGCGCTTTATCAAGTGCATTACTATTACTATTATTTGTTTATGCACTGGTATTTTTAAGTGCAGTCGTACGATGGCTCCATCCATAAGCAGGAGTATTATTTATTCACGAAAGTGTATTGCTAAATGTAATTAACACTTGGCTCATTGGTAATGAGTTTTACTGTGCTTGCATAATTGAGTTGATATAAGATTATTTGCTTAGGTTGTAGAATAGTACTTCTTTTTTTGAATCATTAAGATTATACCATGCTGTGCTTAGTTTAATAATAGCTGCCATTTGCCAAATTACGGCATAGGCTATGCTGCCCGTACATTATTCGCGTGGCAGAAACTGTACGAGCTTTATGGCATGAATTTTAAGTGTGATAAGTAATTGGCTTGAAGAGTCGGAAAGAATTAGAAAACTGTTTTCTTATAAATTCATAGTGGGGCTTGACGTCTATGCTTTATCTATTTTATTGCCTTGACGGTTTGGGTGACTATTCTGTGGTTTCTGTTTCTGGCCAGGCTCTTAGATGCGCTTTTACATCTGTGACCTTTGATATAATAATACACTTGATAAAGCGCCCGCAGAGAACTCGATCACTTTCTAGGCACTTTACATTTGCTGAAAAGGAGTTTGATAAGAATATTTATATAGCTGAGAGAGGCGGGAGTGCGAAGGTAGTTGGCGACAGCATGCTGGCGATAAATCTTCCTCTGCAGAAAATGTAAAACGTCTAGAAAAAGATTGATTTCTTTGAGGGCGCTTTATCAAGTGTATTAGCATTATTATAGGCTGCGGCTTCAAATTGGACAGGAAACCAAGCGGTTCACGCAATCTGAAAATTCGATTTAGAATTGCGTGACTCATTTAATAAGCGTGTTTCCCGCTACGGCAATAGGACGCCTAAAGTTAGGGCAAAATTATCAGCATGTCTTGTCTGTAGTAAACGTTGCAGCTGCCACATTCCACTACTTCTCGTAGACCTACTGGCTATTGGCTAATCAGGCATTAGTTCTTATCGTCCACTCTATGGACTCACATCATTTAACTGTATTCATAAACTATCATGCTATATTTGAGAGGACGTTCCATCAGTTGCCGTGCTTCCGAGCCCTGAAACTATTCTCTTTGTACGCAGAATTCCTAGACTTTAGGAAATTTAAAAGCAATCTAAAAAAGCCCCTGCCCATTTAATAGTTGAATTCCGCCAGCTTAAAATGCCCTTTATGTTTCTACACGTGCTGAGATTGTGCATTCCATCACAAGCAAATGGCTTTGCCCGCTTTCCAGCATAAGTAAAATGCCTAGAAAGCGGCCTTTTCCCAACGAGAGCTTTAAAACTTTCTGGTTGCTGTTATCATTATCTGTATTCATGATAATTCAGTTGTGCACTTCATGCTCGTTGACGGAAAGCTTTGTTCCTATTGTGCTGCGAAATGCTGAGGCAGCTAAAATTTAAGGTTGTAGATATGTTATATTAAAACATGAGCGCTGCTCCCGGTTTCGGTCGCGTGCAATCCTTCCGTCGCCCTGCCCGAACAGTTCGTCGGCCTGTGCTACTCCTACGACTCGATGGGCGAACTCTGACGAGCCGCGATAGTTCCGCCAGCATGCGTATGCCGTGCGTCTTTGTTGGACTAGCAGCCGCTACAGCGAGCGCGCGAGGAGGGCTGCTGCTCCTCGGGACGTGCTAAGCCGCGTGCCCGCAACTACCTAGAGTATACGCCAGCGCTTGTCCACGTAAACGCGGGATATACTTCTGCAAGCAGGGCGGCCGATCAATGGAGGGCTGAATGGCCCCCAGCATGCCGCTCTCCAGGCTGCATCGGGAGGAGGCGGGGCGAAGCCGCAACCCGCTACTCCATGGCCGAAAAGGCGGCGGCAGTCACGCGGCGTGCCATGGGTTTTTGACCCACGGGTGCAACATTCTCGCTGCCAAAATTTCTGGCACTGCCAACGCGGCCGCGTCAAATCGATCGGGCCTGCGAGCCCGACGAGCTTCTCATTTAGGCTCACAGCTCCAAGGAGCTGGATGCATCTAAAAAGTGTGGCACTTCCGCAAGCTAGTTTAATGCTTCAACGCCGCATGCATTTTCGCTAAGAATTCGATATCTCATTAAGCTCTTAAGAAACCCCGAGAGAGAGAGAGAGAGAGAGAGAGAGAGAGAGAGAGAGAGAGAGAGAGAGCAGGAGAGCTCCGAGCTACACGTCCTAAGCTCGAGAGTCTCGTTCGATAGGAACGAGGTTTTGTGCTCATCTCCAACTACCGGACGACTCCGTATCCCCGAAGGGGCGGGCACCGATCGGCGAGCGCCTACAGATCCGCAGAGAGAGCAAGAGAGAGAGAGAGAGAGAGAGAGAGAGAGAGAGAGAGAGAGAGAGAGAGAGAGTGAGAGTGAGAGTGAGAGTGAGAGTGAGAGTGAGAGAGTGAGAGTGAGAGAGAGAGAGAGAGAGAGAGAGAGAGAGAGAGAGAGAGAGAGAGAGTATGCGTCTCAAGAAACTTTCCTTGCGATTCCTCCCCTTAACGACTAGCAGTCTTGCAGTCTGAAGCGCGTCGAGAGTGACTGCACTCGTGCAGCCTATTTCGACCGAGCTACCAGCATCTCCTCCAATCCCCCCCCCCCAGAATAAAGGCATGATTTCGCACCGCCCCCGACGAGCCGCCGCCGGATTCGCTCTCCAAGCCCGGTCAGCTGCTCTTTCCCGGCTTTTGGCGGCAGGAGCCGAGGCGAAAAAGCTACTTGCTCGTTTGTTCGCAAGCTGCAGCCTCGTTCAACAGAAATCGTAAAACAAGCAATTCTGGGCAGGAGTCCTTTCAGAGACAAGCAACGGCTAGTAGCCGTTGGGCTTTGCACTGGTTCGCTGCCTTCAGAGCGACATTGAAATATTTCTTCGTCCCAAAATTCTATGAACCTGAGGTTTCCGTATGCCGTCGTGCTGCCGCTGAAGACCGACTCCGAACCCTAAGCGTTGCTTATTAAGGGCAGCACACAACTCCCTCTATATTTAATATTTGCTGTGGACCCGATTGCTCCGATCTGAGATGCAGACAGACCGAAGGGCTGCGTATCCAAGGTGCTCCGCTTGGCCAGTCTCGTGGGCCCTTCCTCCCTAAAAGTATTGAGCTCCTTCGAAAACAAAATGGTAACCATTGGCACAAACGGATCCCAATCGGGGGCAGGAGGGTCGAAGGAGCACCAACCTGAAGCGTTTTTCACCCCATCCCCGGAAGCTGTGCCTGCGGCACTGAAAAAAAAAGTAGAAGCCGCCTTTAGAGACCGATCGCGACGACCCTCGCGACGCGCCATCAGCTCCCTTTTCGAATGCGATTATCGCCGCCTTCGGAACAACTTGAATCCCGGCGTCAAGAACTCTACGCCCAGACGAGCTATTTATTCACTCCATATCCTTCAGGGTTTAGTCGTAAGCACGCGGCCACCAGTGTTTACCGATGGATGCACAATACGACCTAAACCGTGTGCCAATAGGCACAGCGATTCCAACTTTCGCCGCAAGCTACACTGACGCACAACGAGTAGGCATCGCTGCAGTGTGAGGCCTGGTAAGAGAGTCTGTAGCCACGAGCTGCTGGAATGCAGCCCTTAATAAGGACAGCATGCTCCGAATGGGCGCGTCGCCGCCGCGCTTAGCAGGCTAATGCAATGGTAATGAAATGGCCCTCTATTCAAAAAGAGCAGCAGCCCTTAGCAATATTCTGGCTGCACCTATGCCTGTATGTAGCCCGCGAGGTTGTCGCCTGGTATCTGCGAGTCGAAATAGCCGAGCAGTGGCGCTTGCCTACAGCTGAGTGACGTGTAGGTCGACGAGTCGCGGCGAATGACATTGTTCGCCGCCGCAAATTGGAAAGCTCTTTTGGGGTTTGGGTCAGCTAATCAGATTAGTCTGGTCTAGCTAAGGCAGTTTTCGCAGGCGTAGCTTGCTCAGCGAAAATTACTCCGGCTCGGCCACCAGCCCCAAGGAAGTCGGGCGGCGATTTCCGATAACCAAATTTGCCGCTATGCACTCGTTCCATCTGATAGGCCCCTCGCATAATGCGGCTGATCCGGGGCCCGTAGACGCTACCTCTCTAGACGTTCGCAGTACCTGATGTGACGCCACTTTGCATATGCATTCAGACGGTTTGGCGGACGGCTTGGTCGGCATCAAGCCGCCGGCTCAAGGATCGGGGCAAGCAGCTGATGATTGGGGGCTTTCTTTCAACTCTAAAGGACTGGCAAATAAGCTATCAGCAGAAGCATCGCTAATTTGCAGAAGAGCCAGGCTGCGAAGCGACTATCTTGTTGAAAATGTTTCTTAATTCAATGCATTTACTGGTATAAGCAAAGATCTTACACTGCAGCAGTAAAACGTGGCATATTTTGAAGGTCCTTGAGACTTCCACGTGAGCCTTGAATTCGCTAAGGAATAATTACATTTTGTTTTTACCAACTCGCTGACGTGCCGCCACTGAAGGTTGCGAAGATGGGCTCAGGGATGACTAGATACAGGTTTTGGTCATACCCTACCTTTCACCAATAAAAATTTTGAACTATAAAAAACTTATCTTCACACCTGACTTGGGATATTTTTTATTAAGGAAACTAGTGAAAATTACTGGTTCCTTTTAACAACGAGATTCAATATCAAGACACTGCAAGAGGAAGTAAAATTCAAAGTATTTTCAATGCTGCTTTGTGTTCGTATTAATCACCCGAAAAGAAATGCATTGCAGTCAGATTTATAAGAAAAAGAACTGACTATCAAATCTAATAAATTAACTGTCAGTGAGCAAGTTTGCTGACCCAGCGAAGTGTCCCTCTTAATTTAAAGCATAACAACTTGGTTTTAGCACAGCTTTAGGTCCGAGCCATACATATAACATACATATGACTTACAGATCTTGACATCGAGTTCTGAAACAGGCACATTTGTTTTACGCGAAGTAAAACTATGGATTGTATTGTTTTTCAATTAGTTAGTTATCTTTAAAATAAAAAGGTATATTTTAATAAATATCTTTAGAAAAGTGTTTAGAATCAGCGTACCTTATGTAACACCTTCACTTAAATTACTCAAGAAAAAATATTCAACAGAAATTAGCAACCTGAATATTGTACTATTTTATATATAATTATATAACTGTTTGGTGTGAAGTGATGGAAGTTTTTAATATAGTCTCTTTTTGGTAATTTCACGGTAGAGATCATCATAGTTAAGGGCCGAATCAATCTATATGTCAATTCACAACTTCGCAAAATGTCTCAACACTTGGCTGTACTGATATTGCTATTGCTAATTCGCATGCAAGACCAATTTTGTCGTACGAGTAGAACAATAATCAAGGTGTCGTCTCGCTTCGCGATTTACATTAAAAATATTCTCTAGTTGTCTGCAGCCGCGTTTTACGATGGAAGCCGGATCTGAGTGCCAATTTCCAGCATCGTTGGAAGGTGCTTGATCAGTAGAAGAAAACGTGGAGTTCTGAATCCTTAATATCTGCCTAACAAATTTCTTTCCTTGCGGTTTATGAACTAGAAAATGTACAGCCCCTTCGAGAACACAAATCAAAAGCAGTTCAAGGTCATTGCAACACAAGAGGCTTTCCGTTTGGTTTTCTAGAACGGGAAACATTTAAAAGGAAGAATGATCGGTATTAGTTTTGATTGCACTTCAATTTAATTCTATTTGTAAGCTATAATACCAATTATACATTTGCATAGCGCCGTCGGAGAAGTGAATCTCTTTCTACGAACTTTATAGATGTTTTACAAGAAGCATTACCAAATGATTTGTGGTAACATCCTCGAGCAGCAGGCAGAGTGCAAATAGGCATATGCACACGAAGGACGAATCACAAAGACTCACTAAATGCTGTAATGAGTGGGTGTTCTAAATTTACTTAAATTATTATTTTGATACATATAGTTCATAATAGCTATCAAGGCATTGCTGAGAATACTTTAAACTCCGACTTCTAACCGACCTGCTATGGCTTCCTAATCATTGGCGTATTGATTTTAAGGTTGTGTCACTCACTTTTCGGTCTCTTCACGATCTTGCTCCAGCCTACTCATCCGAATTACTTTCCAGTGAGGCCAGGTACTGTACAACTGACTCTTCTAAATCAAGTCGTTTAATTACGCCTCGAACCAACCTCAAATTATATTGAGATCGTGCCTTTAATTCGTAAACTCCCAAAGCCTGAAACTCACTCCCGACTGATGCCATGCCATCATCGGTGATAGCGGGATTAAGGAACCTAAAAGCTCACCTGTTCTGCAGCGAATTTGCTGGACCCGCGTTAATGTACATCCTTATGCGCTTATGTTTTCTAACCATCCTCTTCATAGCGTTTGTAAAGTGCATGGAAATTGATCAGGTCCATAAGGAATTCTACGAGCGTTTGATTGCTCTAATTATTAAACTCTCGATTCGATGCAGTGGCACAGAAATGGGCGAGGACAAAAAGTCCTAGTCTCATGCCGTATGTTTTACGGTTTGCCGGTACCAACGCTGGATTTTGAAGAGTAACAGCATTTAACACTTGTCGTATTTTGGGAGCTCTCATAGGCCGGAAAAACGGAGCCGTAAAAGAATTTCGAGAGTTTTTATGACTGACTGCCGCCTGATCGTCAGCACTTGATGCCTCACTGCTACACCAATCCACTATTAGAAGCAAGTGTCATAAAATGCGGCATTTCCGAGATTCTTGCAAAGTAACTGAACCGTCCCTTAAAAGTCAGGTTTCAGATAAGAGTAAGCTGATTAAAAATTATGTAAAATTATGTATTTTTAGACGATAGCACGGGTGCCTATCAGCGAGTCCTACCGCTCGATCGATCACGACATAGACAGGTTTCAAATCGTATTCCTAGGCATGCTATTAGGATAGATATACGCTGACTGCACAGCAAAAAGTGAACGTACCCGTGCAATCAGAAAAAGTCGTCACCGTTGCAGCTACTTGTCAGTTGGTTCGCTGTCAGCCATGACCAAGCTCGAAGCAGCAACTGAGCCCAAAGCTGCAATGAAATAGACCTACTCGTCATTGACAGCTTGGTAAACAGGAAGCATCAGATGACAGCTCATGACACTGGTGACCTCCGCTTCTCCTTCATGCCTAGTTGGTAGGTAGCGTTTTCAACGACCTTCTCTGGCATCCTATCCAACAGTGATTGGCTTCCAGGTTTTCTCACTCACGTTTAGGTTCATTTTCTCTCTTACTCAAGCCTACCTACCTAAAATAATTACGTATCAGCCGCTTCGGAGTCAGGATTTTCATCTAGAGAACAAGACCGGCAACATTTTAATGTATTGCTGCAGGTGCCGAAAGATTTTTGTGTGGACGGGGCTATACCATCAATTAGCAAAAATGATATACCAAAAATCCCAGTGTTTATTCGTCACGAGCTATGCAGTAGCTCATTGAATAGAATTAAGACATAGTTTTATAGTTTTAGTGATGGTCAGGGGCACACGAAAAGGGGGCGGGCCAGGTCACTGCCCAGCACTACCGTGCCTTTAGTTCGTATGGTTCCAAAGCCTGGAACTCACTCCCGACTTGCGTCACGACATCTCCTGCCCTGAAAACATTTTAAAAAGCTAAAAACGCATCTACTTATCACAGCATTTAGCGAGTCTCTGTGATTAGTCCTTAATGTACTCATGCCTGCTGACAGTGTGCATGCTGCCCCTAAATATACTTCCATACTGAACCTGTGTATGTCACTCCTAACCATGTCATTCTTGTTGTTTATTCAGCAGGCTACCGCTAACCATTTGATCGTGCTTCCTTTGCAGCAAATGTAATGTGCCTAGAAAAAAGATCGAGTTCTCTGAGGGTGCTATATCAAATGCATGATGATGATAACGATTATTATTATTATTATTATAGTGAGGGGGAAATGCCTTCTGCTCCATGGCTCAGGCACTGATAATCGAGTCATCTGATAATAATACTGATTAATAATAAATATAATAATATGTAATATATAATATATATATATATATATATAATACATATAATAAATTAATAATTCTGATAATAATAATAATATAATAATACTGATAATCATCATACCGTGCGCTCTACGAAGTCAAATTATTTAGCTGCGCCTCTAAGCTAGCTCAAATTCATTGGAGATCCTACCTCCAGTGCGTGTGCTCTAAAATCCTCCCACTTCTGGCTATTATCGCAAAACCTGCGGAATTGTTGGCATTAAAGAGAAGCTAATACCAACTAGTCGTCATGGCATTTGCTCCACCCATGTTAATTGTCATTTGTGTGCTTATGGATGCTATGAATGCTGACAATTTGCATGCTAGTGCTCACTATTTGACAAGTTTCTTTTCAGCGCGTATTGACTTTTCACATAAAACTGTGTTATCGCATGCTTAAATATAAATTTCAAATTAATTTTTTTATCTATAGACCTGTGGGTCGCCACCCCTTTGGAGGTTGAACAACCCTTTCACATGGGTCGCTCAAGACCGTCGGGTCGCCTAAGATCATTGTATATTGTTTTTGTGATTAATCACTATGCTTTAACAATGTTCAATTTGTAACAACAAAAATATATTCTGCGTATCAGATAGTCACATCAAGTTTCATAGTAGAAAAGTCAAAGTTATGAAGTGGCAACAAAAAGAATTTTACGGTTTGGGGTCGCTACACAACATGAGGAACTGTATTTAAGGGTCGCGGCATTAGCAAGGTTGAGAACCACTGCTACCGACGAAACCCATTACTGCCGTGGGTGGATCAGCCGAGCGATGACAGGCAACACAGCTTATTCGATGGGTTCGTCTACCAATACTCAAAACGGAGTTCAACAGGATTCGCTTCTTGAACTCGATCCCTCTTGATGGTGCCATTGCCTTTGACATTAATGAGCGGGCATTGGATCAGTGAGCTCAATAGTGAAGGCAACACATTATCACGTGACCAATCGAGACTACCTTATTGGAAATTCACACTTAGCCTATTGTCTCTTGATGTGGGCTGAGAAGTGATTTTTGCAATACAAAATCTAAAGGATTGGTATTATTCCCATTGCTTACTTGCTACTCATTAGTGAAATCCGAAGACTAAAGTTAGAACTGATTACAATATCAATCCCACACCAGCAGTACGAAAGGTTCACCGAAACACACGTGTTGCCTTAACATTCCTTTTGACGCAACTTTCTTTTAATTTTATCGCCAGGAAAGAAGCACTACCTCGTTAGTTTTGGCTTTCAAAAGGGTTGGGGCAAAAAGTCTATTGGTGCAACAATCCACCTTGAATATGAATAGTGTTACTATTATTAGCCTCCTAGTTATCGTCTTGGGACCTTTGCTTTCTAAAGGCCGATTCAGCGGCTGATCTCACTTTTGAAGAGGGCGGGATTACAAAATTGAAAATGAGTGAAGGGCTGGTCTCATCCAAGGGGGATCTGCCTTGATAGAAGTATGTAGTCTTTTTTCAGATTTGACGCTTTACAAGTTGTCCTAGCAACGATCCATTTATTCCGTAGGAGGGATGCAGCTCTCGCTAAGTGGCTGGCGAGAAACGAAGCCTTGTAATGTTTATAACTGGCCAAGGCATCTTAAAAGAAATTGTATGCCTATAACTGATCCAGAGCACTTTTCAGTTGTTCGATTGCGTCGGGTTTCCGAGGCAATTTTCCAGGAAAACTCCATGCACAAGCTAAATTAAATCCGTATATGTTGGTTGGTTGATAGAAGGCGCAAAGGCGGCAGTAAAAAGCTTGAAAAAGGCTAAAAGGCGTAAGTAAAAAGTTGCAAGTACTGAGACTCATAACAAGTTTGCATTGCCACTACCATCAATTAAATCCCAGAGCTTGGCTTTTCAAGGTGCGTCATCGCATGAAGACGTAGCCCAACAAAGAGGTGGTACAATAGAAAGGTGAAGCCTGAGGTGGAGCGGTTGAGGTACGAGGGACAGGAAATGAGTGGGAGAGATGTGAGAGAGAATACAAGACTAAGAAAGGGAAAGGAAGAGGGAGAGGGAGAAAGAGAGAGAGAGAGGAAGAGAGAGAGAGAGAGAGAGAGAGAGAGAGAGAGAGAGAGAGAGAGAGAGGGAGAGAGAGAGAGAGAGAGAGAGAGAGAGAGAGAGAGAGAGGAAGAGAGAGAGAGTGTGTGTGTGTGAGAGAGAGAGAGGCAGAGACTGCCCTACCTTTCAGGCACATGCTTAGGGCTTTAGTGAAAGCCTAGCTGGTAGTGACGGATTCTGGAATCTGAGGTTCCGTGGGCAAATCAAGTTGACGGTGGGATCAATGTCGACCACAATGGGTGGTCTCCTAGTCAATTTGGCACTCGAAGCAGCAACTTGATACTCCAAGCTCGGAGGGGCGGAGCAATGAGCTATCACATATCGCGTTTCCACAAGGCCATACGAAAACTTACCTTTTTACGCCTTTCTCATCTAATCAAAGCATATACGGGACAATCTCAAACATGACAAGTTCATCCAGTACCTGAGTACTATTAGTTGCACTGTGAGCCATGATAGCACACTAGGTAAGGCGGTTGCTTTCACGACCTCGGTGCCGAAATCGTGGGTTCGATTCCTACGGAAGGCAATCTTTTATCACCACTGCAAGCGGTGGTGATAGCCGTAAAGGCTCTACTGTCGCTATGCAAAAAGAAGCTGTTTAATCAGCTAGGATTTAAATTTAAATTTGCAACTTGAGAAATGGAGTCAGGGATTACTAGATCGCTCGATTCAGACAATTTTAAAAGATCTTCATTCCATATTACAACCTGGAATGTGTACTACGCACGACTCAAATACATGTTAATGAGTGGATACTCTGAGGTTATAATCACGCACTATGCTTATTTCTTCAAAATATATTAAAGGCTCAACTTCATACGGCTCCTTAGGGGAATGATACTTCTATTTGCTTAATTGAAATATTTTGGTGATCTAAGCCTTAACTTGCACTGACAGTATGGACATCGTTGCCGGCTTCGGTCAATACCAGTAATAAAATATAACTAAAATATAATTAATTTTTTTAGCGCCCCAAAAGAACTTAATCTCTATTCAAGCGCTTCACATATGCCCCGGGGTTTGAGCCCGCGACCTCAGTCAGATCTTGGTCGGGGCGAGCGCCTTGACCGCTGGACCAAACCAGCAAAGACCTTGTATCACTTAAGTCAAGTCTGTTTCGGCGAGCTTTCTCTTCACCCTAAACATTTTTTAGTTGCCATTTGCTTTACTTGCTTATCTAGGCACGGTGTAGTTCAAGTTACAGGCTCGAAGTCCTAACAACCGCTGGACCTGAATGTCAGCATTTCTGCTTTTGAATGCTTGCCTTTACGATTCTGTCGTGAGTTTGTATCAATAATTATAATAATAATACACTTGATAAAGTGCCCTCAGATAATTCAATCTCTTTCTAGGTGTTTTACGTTTGCTGTGAAGGAAAATGCAATTAAATAGTGAGTAATAGCTTGATAAAAGCTTGATAAACAACATGAGTAACATGGTTAGGGGTGACATGCACAGGGTCAGCATGCAAATGTGGTTAGTGGCAGCATGCACAGTGTCAGCACTCATAAGCAAACGAAGTTCTTTTTAAATTTGGTCAAATCAGGGGATGTTCTGACGCAAGTGGCGAGGGAGTTCCAGGCTTTGGGAGAATACGAACTAAATGCACGGTCTTTAAAGGATTTGAGGTTTGTACGAGGTATTGGTAAACTGTTGGATTCAAAAAAGCAGGTGGTACGGTGCTTGGCCTGGTGGGGAGTAGATCTGAGAAATAGGCTGGAGCCAAAGAATGAAATGACCTAAAAGTGAGCGACAAAACCTTAAAGTCAATCCGTTGCTTGACTGGTAGCTAGTGCAGGTCGGCAAGAAGTGGTGTAATGTGACAACTGCGACGCTCACTACAGACAAGCCTAGCTGCAGTTTTGCACAAGCTGCAATCGCCTGATCGCACTTTCCGGTAGGCCACTAAGCAGTGAGTTGCAGAAGTCGAGACGATATGTGAAGAATGCATGGACCGACTTAGACGTGGTATCCATAAGTAAAAAAGCCCGAATTTTAGCAATGTTATGTAGCTGATAGTAGGCAGATTTGACTGTGGAGCTGATGTAGTCGTCAAACGAGAGGTCACTTTGGAGCATGACAACTAGATTTCAATAGGAGATATGTTGGCAGAGCCAATTTTGAGTGTCAGCCTTTCCAATTTCTGAATCACACTGGTTTTGTCCATAACTATTAATTTAATTTAAGCATCGTGTAGTCTTAGAAAATTTTCTGCCATGCATGTGCGGATGTCATCAATACATCCAGCAAGTGAGTTGAGAGAATATTGTAATAATGGGTGACCCGACAAAATAGCCCAGAAAAAATAGCCCCGACCAAGCTGATAGTTTGGAGATAAAAAACATACTAACCAAGACCTAAATACGAAAATAGGATTTAGAGTTTAGGGCTTCGGGTTTCCTACAATCGAAAATAGGGTTTATGGTTTCCTAAATTACAAAAACTGGGTTTGGGATTTACTCTTTGTTTACTAATTACTTTTTTCCTTTCTGTGAGTCTCTGTTCTGCGTATTGACTGGCCGACAGGAAGGATTAATAGAATATGTCGGCAAACGGAAACAAAAATAAATATAAAAATGTGGATAATTAGTAAATTATTCTTGAATTGTTTGCAATTTTTTGAAACAGAATTATTTCAATACATTTACACTTGAAAATCCTAAATTAAATGTACTTTATAATTTGATTTTCACAATCGTTATGAATATGTTTGATGTAATAAGCTAATCCAAATATAAAAGATTTTTGAAATTATTCTCTTAATTTGTCGGGGCTATTTAGTCTAGAACTGTCCTGTGTGCTGGGTATTTTTGTCCGGACTTTTTTTGAGCTCTTTTTTCAGGGGCTATTTTGTCGGGATATTTTGTCTACGGTTCTTTGTCGGGCTGCTGCATTAATGATACCGCACGTTTAATTCTACCAGTAGTTATTGATTTTCTTGCATGGAGTAGTAAAGGGACAGGATTAGGATATATTTATTGGGCGATACGCAAAGACCAATTATTACTGTTAATATCTTAAGCATTACGGTTCTTAGTTAGGCTTGCAGGGGAAACTTCAGGATCTAAAAATCCCTTTTTTGGTGGCGGTAATAATGGGCCTTCCGGTTCGCACTTTTGGTACATTTTGATTTTAAAAAAGACATAGCGGAACAATTTTAAGATGGGCAGAAAGGATAGTGTTAGCTGAAGTCCATCAGTGATCAATAAAATCATCAGTGGTCAATAAATTAACATTGATTATAGATAGCTAAACAAGGATTGGTGACAGGCATGGTATAATGATTGGACCGGCGTGTAAAACACAGAAGTATAATGGTTAGCGCTCAAAGTGATCACTAAGACAATCGCGGCCACCGAGTAGTAAGGCTGTGGCCAGCAACATGGAGTAAATCATGCACAGGTAAGCACGCAAGTCAAAAGAAACTTGGTTTATTTTTTTTTCAAGGAGCAAGGCACGCTGCCGCAACAAGGAGCAAGGCACGCTGCCTCAACAAGGAGCAAGGCACGCTGCCTCAACGGCGTGCCTTCATCGAGCAAGCCCAGTGCCGGCTTCTAGAATGGCCATCACAATTTCCTTCAAAGGTAAGTACGTTTTTCAAGTTTGTAAACAGTTAATATTCTGTTGATTGAGCAGAGTAACAAGGCCGTGTGGCGCACCATCACCACGAAAAGTCCAAAAAACCGGGATTCAAGTTACTTTATTTTACTGCTTTAGGAGAGGCTCTAAGGTGAACGGAAAAGGATCACCGAGACACCTCCGAAGTATGGGGGTCCTCAGGGCTCTGTACTTTCTCCTGTTCTTTTTTCGGTTTATACTCTCTTTCTCTTGTCAATGTGAGCTGGTTTGGTCGGGTGGTAAAGGCGCTCGCCCCGACCAAGGCCTGGCTGAGGTCGTGGGCTCGAGCCCTGAGGTATATGTGAAGGTCCCTTGTGGCGCTATATAAATTAATTATTATAAAATAATAATAATAATAATAATAATTCACTTGATAAAGCGCCCTCAGAGAACTCAATCTCTCTCTAGGCGCTTTACATTTGCTGTAAAGTGAAATGCAATTGAATGGTAAGTAAAATCATGCTTGAAAAACAAACGAGATGAATAATATGGTTAGGGGTGACATGCACAGGGTCAGCATGCAAATGTGGTTAGTGGCAGCATGCACAGTGTCAGCACGCATAAGCACATCAAAGACGAATCACAGGGACCCACTAAATGCTGTCCTAAGATGAATTATTATTGCCAGGTGCAACCTGGGCTTTCGCTTCTATGCAGATGATACCAGTTGTAACTTTCCATTGATACCTCCCAGCCCTCCAGCACATTGATTTCTCTTAACAGATATATTGGTGACATTCACCCACGGATGGCAGCAAAATTTCTCAAATTGAATGACACTCAAACCAACTCACTTGTTATGGGCAAGCCAAGTGTGTATAGGAAATAGGCAAACCTAACGCTCAAAATTAGCTCTGCCAGCGTGTCTCCCTTTGAAGCATTACGAAATCTAGGTGTCCTGCTTCAAAGTGACTTTTCATTAGACGACCACGTCAGCTCGGCAGTCAAGTCTGCTTACTTTCAGCTTCGTAACATCGCTAACACTCGGGCTCGTTTAGACAGGGATACCACAACCAAATTGGTCCATGCATTTGTGACATCCCATCTCGACTTTGTTACGTAACTGCTTTCTGATCTGCCAGCCTGTGCAATCAAGCACTTACAGCTTTCGTAAAACTCTTAAGCTTGGCTTACCAGTCGTGAATGTCGCAGTGGCCAAATCACACTACTTCTAGCCGACCTGCGCAGGCTCCCTGTCAAGCAACGCATCGACGTCAAGGTTCTGTCACTCACTTTTAGGTCACTTCAATCTTTGGCTCCAACCTACCAATCAAATCTACTCCCTACCAGGCTGAGCATCGTACCACCCGCTTGTCGGAAATTGGTTAGCTATACCTTTAGCTATAACCTTAAATCTTTTGGAGACCCTCTCTTTAGTTCGTATTCTTGCAAAGCCTGGAACTCACTTACGACTGGCGTCGAGACATGTCCTGAGTTCACCACATTTAAGAAAAGCTAAAAACGCAAGCATTTACCACAAATTTAGTGGGCCGATGTAATTCGTCCTTTGTGTGCCTATGCATGCTGACACTGTGCAGGCTACCGATAGCCATCTTTGCATGCTGACCTAGTACATGTCACCTCTAACCATGTTATGCTTGTTGCGATTGAGCATGCAACCACAAACCATTCAACCATGCTTCCTTTGTTGCATACGTAAGCTGCATAGAAAAAGATTAAGTTCTCCAAGGATACTATTCATATGTATTATTATTGTTATTGTTATTATATAGTGTCCCGGTTGGTGCACTTTCGACATGTGCTGAAGACTTTCCAAAATTGCACATGCTAAACTAAGAACTAAAGCGAAAATTAAAAATATGTCACGCCCTAAAAGTGTCGCTACAGTTTTACTCAAAAGAATTTGAGCCATTGGGTTCGCAAGTTCTCATAAAATCCACCGCAATATTAGAGCATCTGTAGAGTTCTTAGAAAGAGATTCAGTTCTCTGAGGGCGATTTGCAAATTTATTATTATTTCTGTGCTATTATTATTATTATATTAAGAGGTAATTGCCGCAGGCCACTGCAGTCATTTGTAGGTAATTCCATAAGAACGAAAGCGAGCAATGGCGTGATGTTTTGTAGATAATCATCAATGAAGCAAATAACAACATGCAATTCAAGTTCGAGCTTCGCTCAGGCGATTTATAGTATATTCGCGATTGATTAAAGTAAATTGCGGTGAATTGATGTGGATTGTGGTAGTTTGTATAGTATTCACAGCTTGTGTGCAGCAGAACGCCCAAGCGCAATGACATGAAAGCCGTTGGGTACATTTTAAAGACGGTTTACTACTATGTTCACACGGAATTTGAGCTTCTTATGGCCGACTCCTATCAATGTTGGCTAATCTACTGTGTATTACAGGTGGTTGCATTAATTTGTTGCATCCACACCGCGTAGGCTGCCAGCCCCTTATCGAATGCCTGCTATCTAGCGATGGGAAACTGGATGCAAATATCGAGCCAAAGGTCTTTGTCGGGACAATTTTTGCAAGGTCCGGATTGGAAATCGCTGAATCGTTGAGAGTTGCGCCAATTCTCCTATGCGTGTCCAGTCAATGAGTTTAACCATTTAACGCGACGTCAGCTTGAGGCTTTCGCGGCGTCTAGGTCTTAAACCCCACACCTACTACTACATACTACATATATACTACACATACATACATACATAGATACTACACGTACTACTCATGCGGTCACGTAGTTCCGCAACTACCGATGGGGCAAACTTGGTGGCAAAGTAAATTCTTCTGCGCATCTGCTAATGGCTTCTAATCGCTGGGCTCGCCGTTCGCATTCAATATTTTCACTAATCAAATACCACCTAAACGTTTGAATGTATAATAAGTGGTAGAGAGCAGGTAGCTAAGCATAATAAGTCACAGGCGTGGCAAGCACGT
Organism: Cristatella mucedo; assembly: GCA_009760855.2. Taxonomy (NCBI): domain Eukaryota; kingdom Metazoa; phylum Bryozoa; class Phylactolaemata; family Cristatellidae; genus Cristatella; species Cristatella mucedo. Next base: position 9,060,504 of record WPIO01000010.1, on the reverse strand, counting down.
TATTTATTAACTGCCTGTTTTGGCTTTCAAGAGACTTTCCACAATTCTTCGGCCGAGTTTTCAGAAACTTACAGCTTCAATAAAAGAAATTGCAATACAGGTTTAAGTCACACATTCAACGTTTTCGTACTTATAAAAAATTTAATTTCAAGTTCCTCGCTTTCACGTGCTTACAAAATGGGCTGGCTTTATGCAAGTGATAATTTTAAGCCTGCATTTATTTATTTTAAAAATTGATATTTTCGTGGCAAACTAAGGTTAGCATACTATTTGATCTGCAGCATTTTTTATTTTTATGCATTGATAAATCCTTTTGACATCAATCGCCCTTTCAGCATCTATGCGTTGACAATGCCATCTCAAAAAATGCAATCGTAATTCCTGAGCAATATTTCGAGGAGGCCATGCACTGAATAAGGCAACACGACGTCTAGTTTTTTGTCTTTTCAGACTGGAGTGCTTAGGAAATTCCTAATCAATATCCGTAGATTTTTGAAAGACCAATAACTTTGATAAATTATCACTCCAGTCACGTCTTCCAGTTATTTCAGCATGCCATGCGATACTGACTAGTCATTGGATTAGCACTTGGCCTTCGCTGGCAAGTTTCAGCCAAGAAAAATCACCAAGATCAGGGCCTTCTTATGTAAGAGTATTACAGTGAAGTTAGTTCACGCGTTTGTGACATTGGGCTCCCACTTACGTAATTCCCTTTATTCAGAATTTCCGGCCTGTACCCTTAGTCGTCTGAAGCCGGTGCTAAGCTCAACAGCTTCTCTGGTCTGTCGTCAATGACGGAGCTGCTAAATCACACCGCTTCTGTTTTCGCATCACTAGCATCCAATTGAATTGAGCTTCAAATTGACTTTAGGCATAGCAAGCATCAAATCGCGTCTGTCTGACCTTCAGCTCGCATGCCTCTCTTTCTCCAGCATACTGACCCATTTATCAGACTGTGCTCTGTCAAAATTCGCTCTCGGCTTCCTCCCGTCTGGCCATCGCTTGAACCACGTGGACACCTTTGGACTGTCAGGTCTGCAGTTCGTATATACTAAAAGAAAATTCTAGAACCCTCTTCCTGCTTCCGTCGCTAATTTAAATTGCCTTGCATCCTGTAAGTTACAGGTAAAGATCGATCTGTTCTGCTCAGCCTTTTCACGCACTAGAAAACTTGCTTTCTTGTTTATGTGTGCTTTAAGTGCCTAACCTTAAATCCTTTGGAGACCGTGCATATAGTTCGTATGCTCCCACAGCCTGGAACTCCCTCCCGACCTTCGTCAGAACATCCCCTGACCTGACCACATTTAAAAGGAACCTAAAAACACACCTATTTAGGACAGCATTTAGCGGGTCCCTGTGATTCGTCTTTGATGTGCTTATGCGTGCTGACACTGTGCACGCTGCCACTAATCACATTTGCATGCTGACCCTGTGCATGTCACCCCTAACCATATTATTCATTTTGTATGTTTTTCAAGCATGGTTTTACTTACCATTTAACTGCATTCCACTTTGCAGCAAATGTAAAGTGCCTAGAGAGAGATTAAGTTCTCTGAGGGCGCTTTATCAAGTGAATTATTGTTATTATTATTATTATTACCTGTTCGTGATTCAGTGCATATATCGTATGCGTTAGCATTCTGGCCTAAGCATGGTACTTGTTTGATTTTGTTATGCTTATATACTTGTCCTGGTGTATTCAAGTTTGCATCTGCATATAACAGTGTAGATCTCTGCACCTATCTTCTTCTTGTCTGACCTCTCTTCGTCACTGTCTTTACCTTTTCTATCCCATACTCTGTTTTCCAATTTTTCCAATCTCTGTCTCTCTCACTCTCTCTGTCTCCATGTCTCTTGTTATGTCACTGTGTCCCCGGTTGCAGACGCGTTAGTGGAGTCTCACGGAGACACGAAGACACGAGCAGGCGAACGTGAGCGGTGAACGAGACTCCCTTTATTCACCCAGCGGGTACATATATGAGCTAGAGGCTGACTCACCACAGATAAGGGAGTGCATCCGTGGTGAGCCACCGTGGTGGGCCACATGCCCACATGAAAGGCTGCACCGAGCCAACCGCCCAAACCCCCCCCCCCCCCCACATGAAAGGCCGCACTGAGCCAACCGCCCAAACCCCCGCCCACATGAAAGGCCGCACTGAGCCAACCGCCAACCACTAGCCGCGAGCACACACCAGTGGCCGAGAAGCAACAGGAACACGCAACACTCTATTTCAATAGTATTTCTACCTTCTTTTTACTTATACCCGTACAGGTCTATCTCTCGATTTCTCCTTCTCTCCTCTCTTTGCGGACCTCTTCCCTTTTATCTCTCTATTCTCTATCTCTGTTGCACTCTCTCTCTCTCTCTCTCTCTCTCTCTCTCTCTCTCTCTCTCTCTCTCTCTCTCTCTCTCTCTCTCTCTCTCTCTCTCTCTCCCTATCCTCCCTCCCTTTCTCTATATATCGCTCTCTCCACTTCCCCCTCCCTATTCCTATAAGTCCTTAAGCCTTGTGCTCATGTCAGTCTCTCCCTGGTAACGTCTATCTCATGTTTGGTAACTCTCATTTGCCCTTTTGTAAATCGCTTTTGTTTACTCTCGTTACTTCGCTAGGCAGCACTCTACTGAAACTGCTCTCTTCCGTGTTAACAATGACATTCTACGTGGCAACGACGACGGGAATGTCACTGCCCTAGCTCTACTAGATCTGTCTGCTGCCTTCGACACCATTGATCATGAAGTTCTGCCGAAACGATTGAGAACAACGATCGGTCTGGCAGACGAAGCACTGGCGTGGTTTAAATCATACTTGTCTGATCGTGTTCAATCCATGTCGTGTGGGGGTCAGGTCTCAGACATGAGAAGGGTCACCTGTGGAGTCCCTCAAGGGTCTGTACTTGGTCCCTTGCTGTTCTCCATTTATACGCAACCTCTGGGAAAAGTGATTAAGGCCCATGGAATAGGATATCACTTCTATGCTGACGATACTCAGTTGTATTTGTCATTTAAACCGTCGGAATCTGCTGCAGCAACTGAGAAACTGAATGCTTGCCTTGCCGATATTCGATCCTGGATGTCGGAAAACTTCCTGAAATTAAATGACGATAAAACCGAGCTGCTTCTCAAAGGACACCCTAAGCGTGTGGCTGGATTAAAAGGCTTTGCTCTTCTAATAGGTGATGCTATTGTGCGACCTTCACCACGTGCTCGTAATCTAGGCATCGTGTTCGACAGCTGTCTCAATTTCAAAAGCTTCATTCAGAAGACTGCCTCTACAGCTAGCCATCACATCCGATCCCTATCCAAGATTAGGAGCTGTCTCCCTCAGTAGCTTGTAAAAAATTTAACTAGCTCTTTAGTTCTGTCTCGGCTTGATTATTGTAATTCCCTTTTGGCTGGGCTACTAAAGAAAGCTATTATGCCACTACAGCGGACTATGAATATGGCTGCAAGGCTGGTCTTCAAGTCCCAGCGGTTTGAGCACGTGTCACCTTTGCTGAAAGAGCTAGGATGGTTGCCGGTTGAGCAAAGGGTACAGAGCAAAGTTCTTATGCCGACCCACAAGGCCCACCACGGCTTGGCTCCTTCGTACCTAGCTGAACTGCTGCATCAGTTTCAGTCTGTTCGCGCCCTCAGGTCCTGTGTGGACAATAAATTAGCTGTCCCATTCCTCCGCTTAAAGACAGTTGGCGACAGAAGCTTTAGCTCTGCAGGTCCTAGACTGTGGAACTCGCTTCCACAATTCTTGCGCAACGACATCTACTCTCCAACTGCCGACTATGGCACATCTTTTTCAGCGGTCCTGAACTGCTACTTCTATGCTACTCACTACCTCAACTGCTCTCCTAACTCTGCCATGCTTCCCACTTTCTCTTTGTTGCGTGAGACGAAGTGTGTTGGCTACCAAATGCGTACTGAAAGCCGCTTAGGCTGTGAGTGGGGTATACAAAACTCTCCTGAGTAACACCCACATGGTCTTTATGACTTTGTGGAGCTACTGACGGAGATACACACACACACACACACACACACACACACACACACACACACACACACACACACACACACACACACACACACACACACACACACACACACACACACACACATATATATATATATATACATATATATATATAATATTACAATAATAATATATTTCATTTTTATAGCGCCCCAAGATAACTTAATCTCTATTCACGCGCTTCACATTTGCCTCGGGCTCGAGCCTACGACCTCAGTCAGATCTTAGTCAGGGCGAGCACCTTAATCGCTAGACCAAACACACACACATATATATATATATATATATATATATATATATATCTTCAAGATTCTAGCAGTCACCTTTAGGTTCTTCAATTCTCTTGCTCTAGCCTCGTTACCTGAATTGTGTTTCACAGCTAAACTCTCAGCACAACACACATTCTTGCTTCAACCTACACACATGAATTGGTTTCACATCTGAGCTCTGGGCATTCTTTACCTATATGCGAACGCTCGATTGGGTTTTAGTAGCCCACAATCAAAACGATCGTTTCCCACGATCATTTTTATGAAACGCAAACTGTGCACCTATGGATGCTTGCCGGAGCAGCATACCTTATTTTTCGGTAACTATTGGTTCTTGCTTTTCTTGCAGTCAGCTGTAAGTGTCCGAATTGATGTTAGGCTCTCTCAGAGCGCTTGACAAAAGACTCGACACAATAATCACTGCGATCATATAGATTTAATAAATTTGGTTAAATTCCCCATACCGCCAGTGTCAAGAAAGTTCTCATAAAAGTCAGCACATACAGATGAAGCGAAGAGTAAAACATTCATTTTTAAAGGTTTTGAAATAACTGACCACAGAAGAAAAAAAGATCCTTAGCGGCTTCTCCTCACCCGACAGAACAGCAACACCCAGAGCCCCGAGAGCAAGCACACCAAAAACCGGTAGGCGTGTTTTAGCAGTGTTCTAGTTATCGAAGCTATAATCCCATCATGGTCACTTAATCCTTATCCAGTAGCGATTCTAATTAAGTAATTAGATGCTATATACACTATATACTGGGAAGCTAATTACATCTTACAAATCTATACTCGTGAATTTCTCTTGTAGCGACTGAAAATACTGCTATGCTATTGCATTTGTATGATACATTTTTATAAATAATTTAGAGTCAATTCATTAGCAATAACAATAATAATAATAATAATAATAATAATAATCTTGTCATGGTGCCCTCAGAGAACTCAATATTGCTTTGGCACTTTAGCTTTGCTGTAAAGGAGACCCGATCGAATGGTTTGTTGTGTCATGCTCAGTAAACAACAAGAATAACATGGTTATGGATGAAATGCACAGGGTCAGCATGCAAGTATCGCTAATGGCAACAAGCATAGTGTCAGCACCCATGAGCAGATAAAGGGTGAACCGCTGAGACCCACTAAATGCTGTCATAAGTAGATGCATTTTTAGTTCTTTTTAAATGTGGGCAAGTCAGGAGTTGTAGAAACGAAAGTCTAGAGTGATTTCCAGGCTTTTGGACCATACGAACTAAAGGTACGGTCTCTGAAGGATCTGAGGTTGTTACGAGGCATGCGTAAGCAGTTAGATTCCTAAAAGCGGGTGGTACGATGCTTAGCCTGGTGGGCGAGTAGACCTGATAGGTATGCTGGAGCCAAAGAATAAAGGGACCTTAAACTGAGCAAACAAATCTTGAAGTCGATGTATTGCTTGACAGGGAGCCAGTGCAGGTAAGTTAAAAGTGATGTGATGTGGCAACTGCGACGCTCACGGCACACAAACCTAGCTGCAAAGTTTTGCGCCAGGTGTGACCACCTGCTTGCACAGGCCGTTAGACCAGCAGCCACCGAGTTACATAAGTGAAGACGGGATGTCACAAATGCATGGACCAATATAGCTGTGGTATCCCTATCTAAACGAGCCAGAATATTTTAGCAACCCTATGTAGCGGAAAGGCAAAAGCTCAAATGAGGGAAGTAACGAAAGTCGAAAATTCAGCAACTAAGAAGAAAATCAATCGCGATAGGGCTGATAAACTATACACCAAAATGAGCTCGTTGATTACCTATAAGCGAATTCGTAGACAGTAAGTGTGGTGCGAACTAGTGGCAGTATGGAATAGTGTCGAGAGACATTTTAAGGGATAAGATTTTCTAGTTATTGGTAAACTAATCCAAGTATTACGATATAACTTACAATAATAATATTAAGAACACATTTATATAGAACCCAAAGAAATCATATCTTTGTAGGCACCTTAAATGCACTGCAATTAAATATTAAAGTTTGTGAAAATGTGCACAATGTCAACAAGCACAATTGGTTTGGAGGTTTCATGCACATAATCTACTTGTAAATGTGGTAGCACGCACAGTGTCAGCACAAATTAGAACACAAAGAAAGGATCACAAGACCCAAACAATGCTTTGAAAAACAGGTCTTTTTAATAGCATTTTTAAAATTTTTTAATGTCAGGGGATGTCGTGGCAACAGTCAGGAGTGAGTTTCAGGTTGGAGCTAATGTGGTCGTTTAGTGAAGCATCACTTTGGAACAGGACACCTGATTGTGTGTAGATGCAACATGAGACATGCTGCCAGAGTGGATTTAGAGCGCTACTATTTCCAATTTATAAGTCACACTTGGCTTGCCTGTAACTAGTAAATTGGTTTTATTGCCCTTTGATTTGAGAAATTTCCGCAGTCATTTAAGTGCCGGATATCAGCTATACTAACAGAAAGAGCGTTCAGAGAAATAGTTGTGGGGAGGGCTGAGCAGGATCTAAGCAAAGGTACAACTGACAGCCATCTGCACGGGTGCGAAAGCCTAGATTGTGCTTGGCGATCACGTCGGTAAAAGGCGCATTACACATTGGGAAAATAAGCAGACCAAGTACTGAGTCCCTTATTTTATTAGTTCCTTGGACGACATTTGCCCGTTTACATCAATATTCTTGAGTCTCCCTCTGAGGTATGACCTGGACCAGAGTAATACTGTGACCCGAGATCAAGCAAAATAAGTGCAGAGACTTTACACAAGTCTGCATTCTTGCGAAATGCATTATAAATCTTAAGCAATCCCAACTCTTTGGAGCGATTAGCTCTAAAAAAGACTGGAACTTACTTGCTAGGTTAGAAAGTCCAATGTACGTTTAGCTGGCCTGCCACTACTCGTTCTTAGAAAGGGGCGGAAGTAGGGAGACCGGACGGAAGTTACTTAAGTTCTCTTTATCTAATTCTGCTTTTTAAAGTAGTGTCCTAAAACACCCTTCTTGAAAGATGCAGGGACATGACCTGAAGCTATGGAAATATTTATTATATTAGTTATGCATGGAAGCAGTATATTTATGCATAGTTGAAGTAGGACAATGGGTATATTGTCGAGAGAACTAGTAGTCCTCTTTGACTAGGAATTTCAGGATGATGTCCCTATCGGCCACCCTGAACGCAGTGGTTGTAAGCAATCACGAGATCTCCTGTGACGCGTACACTTGCGAACCTTACCAGATGCAGCGTCCTTGTTTGGCCGTCAGCATAGCGGCAGAAATTTGCATCGTTTCGGCCATATTTCGGCGAACAACAGCTACATGCCACTATTATAGGTATGAGCTTTTTTCTGAGTTCACAAACTCAACATGAATAATCAAGCGTCGCTGCTGCTTCATTATAGTATAGTGAAACAAAGGTGGTATAGTCGAAGCGAGCTGGACCGAAAGCAGCATTGTCAGCATCTATTTGTACGCTTTAGCCCAATGATAAGTCTTGCAGACGAGGGACGAGGGACGAGTTTAGTCGTACACATGCAGCCGATACTGCTTAACACGTTCATGTGTGGTTCTCAGTTCATATCTAGAGGACGGATGACCAGGGGAGTTGCCAAAGTGTCCCTACTTGGTCATTCTTTTGCTTATCTACCGCACTGGTTTATCACAGTGAATAAAGTGCTCGCCCCAACCAAGGTCGGGCCGAGGTCGTGGGCTCAAGCCCAGTAGTACGTGTGAAGAGCCAGAATACAGATCAAGTTCCCTTTGGGCGCTATACACATGAATTCTATTATATTATATTATTCTCAGTTTTTTCGGAGACTCTGGGAAAAGATAAGTATAGCCCGGCGGACTCGGCTTTCCTTTCCTTGCTGACAAAGTCCAGCCAGCTTTATTAGTCTCATTAATAAAGCTAAAATAAGCTGCAGAGACTGATCAAATTGAATACTCGCTTTGAAGGGATTCGATCTAGAAAGTCTCTTAAATTCCTTAAACTAAACTATAATGACACCTAGCTGATTCTCATAGGACACCCTAAGCGTGCCGCAGGACTCTATGACTATGCTCTTTTAAATTATAATGCTGTATTTTGAACGCCAGAATGTGCTCGGAAAGGTGTCCTCTTTGATAACTTCAAGATGCTAAAGGCTTCACTTAGACGACTGCTTTCACATCTAGCTGTCAAGTTTGATCCTTGTCTTAGACTAGCAACTGCCAACAGCAGCGTCGCTAGAAATCCAAATAGATTTCTGGTTCTGTCTAAGCGTAACTAATGCAATTCGCCTTTGTCTGGCTACTGAGAGAAACCCTTATTCCTCTGCTGAATCCAATGAATATGGCGGTAGGCTATTAAACAAAGCCCTGAGTTTTAGCGAAGTGTCTACTTTGCTGACAGAGCTTCTATGGGTTTTCGTCAATCAATGAATAAAGAGAGCAAAATTAGTACTCTCATCTATAAGGGCCGCCATGGCATGACTCCTACTTACCTAACTAGAATTGTCCATCACTTTGAACCTCATCGTGCCCATCTGGTCCTCGGTGGACAAAATGAGCTGTTCAATTTCTACACTTAAAGATCCTTAGCGACGGGAGCAATTTTCTTGTTCAGTTGCACGCATTGGGTGTCCCAACTACAGGTTCTTCTGAACATCATTTAGTTAAAAAAAAAATTGACCGAAATCAAGGATCGAATCTCTAGTAATAATAATAATAATAATAATAATGCACTTGATAAAGCGACGTCGGAGAACTCAATCTCTTTCAAGGCCGTTCCCATTTTGCTGCAAAGGGAAGTACGATTGAATGGTGAGTAATATCATGCTTGATAAACAGGAACAACATGGTTAGGGATGACATGCACCGGGACAGCATGCAAATGTGGTTAGCGGCCGCATGCACTGTGCCAGCACTCACAAGCACATGAAGGACGAATCACAGGGACCCACTAAATGCTGTCCTAAGTAGGTCTGCTTTTAAGTTTTTTTTTAAAATTTGGTCAAGTCAGGGGATGTTCTTACGCAAGTCGCGAGGGAGTTCCAGGCCTTGGGAGCATACGAACTAAATGCACGGTCTCCAAAGGATTTGAGGTTTTTATGAGGTATCGGTAACCTGTTGGATTCCAAAAAGCGGGTGGTACGATGCTTGGCCTGGTGGGGGAGTAGATCTGAGAGATAGGCTGGACCCAAAGAATGAAGTGACGTAAAACTGAGCGACGAAACCTTGAAGTCGATCCATTGCTTGTGTGGTAGCCAGTGCAGGTCGGTGAGAAGTGGTGTGATATGGCAACTGCAACGCTCACGACAGACAAGCCTAGCTGCCTAGTTTTGCACCATCTGGAATCGCCTGATTGCACATGCCGGTAGGCCAGCAAGCAGTGAGTTACAGAAGTCAAGACGGGATGTCACAAATGCATGGACCAACTGAGACGTGGTATTCTTATCTAAACAAGCAAAAATTTTAGTAATATTATGTAGCTGAGAGGTAGGCAGACTTGATTGTGCTTGTGGAGCTGGTGTGGTCGTCTAAGGAGAGGTCACTTCGGAACATGACAATTAGATTTCGAGCTGATTCAACGGCAGATATGCTGGCAGAGCCAATTTTGAGCTTCAGCCTTTCCAGTTTCTGAATCACACTGGGTTTACGCATAACTAGTGAGTTAGTTTTATCATCGTTTAGTATTAGAAAACTTGCTGCCATGCATGTGCGGATGTCATCAATCCATGCACCAAGTGATTTGAGAGAATTTGAGGTGCTCGAAGGCTGGGAGCGATCTAATCAAAGGTACAACTGAGTGTCTCCCCCATAAAAGTGAAAGCTTAGATTGTGCATGGCAATCACGTCAGCCAGAGGGAGAGTATAAACCGTGAAAAGAACCGGACCTAGCACGGAGCCCTGAGGTACCCCATATTTGAGAGGTACCTAGGATGATCTTCATCCATTCACGTCAATACTCTGGAGACTGCCACTGAGACAGGACCTGAACCATTGTAGAGCAGCGTCAGTGATGCCCAGGCGAGATGAGAGGCGCTCTCGAAGAACCTGGTGATCGATAGTATCAAAAGCTGCCGAAAGATTGAGCAAAATAAGTAGAGACACTCTACCTATGTCTGCATTTCCAAGTAGGTCGTTGTACATCCTAAGCAATGCTGACTTTGAGGAGTGATTAGCTCTAAAGCCAGACTGGAACTTACTAGCAAGGTTTTAAGTCTCAAGATATGAGTTCAGTTGGTCCGCTACGACCCGTTCCTGTGTCTTTGATAGGAATGGTAGAAGAGAGACTGGGTGGTAGTTGCTCAAGTTCTCTTGGTCTAGTTTTGCTTTCTTGAGAAGTGGCCTGACTACAGCCTTTTTGAAAGGTGTTGGGGCATGACCTGAGGCTAATGACATATTAATGACATATTAATGATGTTAGTTATGCATCGCAGCAGCAGATCAATGCAACGTAGGAGCAGAACAGTGGAAATAGGGTCCAGAGGACTTGTTGTATTCTTTGATTGGGATATAAACTTCTATACGAGATCATTAGTGACCTGCTTAAGTGAAGACAATGAGGTGCAGCCAAGAATCGGGGAGCAGCATTCTAGAGGGAAGGTTGTCATTGCAGGTATGGACTCCCTGATCTTGTCTATCTTCTGCACAAAGAATCGAAAGAAGCGATCGGCTACATCATCACCAGACTCAGCAGGTAAGAAGCTAATCTGAGAGCGGTCAAGGAGATGGCTGATCGTCGACATCAGCGTTTTTGGATTTTGCATCTGTGATTCAACAATGTTTGTATAGAAGCTAGACTTGGCTTTTGCTAGGATCGATTGGTACGACCTACAGTAGTCTTCGTATGCCTGTCCATGGACAATCAGTCCTGATCTTTAGTATGGCTTTTCAAGCTTGCGCTTAGTAGACCCGGCTCATTTAATGTCTGTGGTAAACCATAGGCCGTAGGGTGCACAGTGTGCTTAGTCAGAGGTGCAACCTCGTCTAGCCTATCAGCTAGTGTCGTGTTGTAGCCATCTACCAATTATGATAGATCGGAGGGAGGACTGAACAGCAGAGGTGAAGTAGATATTCTCGCACGGACAGCATCGATGTCAAAGGTCTCGAGGTTTCGGGATTCACAGGTTATTTTAGAGGAGGCAGGCACACACTTTAGATTGAACGGAATCTGCATGTGGTCAGATAAGTAGGATTTGGTAATAACTGGTGAACAAAAAGTGCAGTTCTATGAGACAATCTGGTCGAATGTGTGACCCTTAATGTGAGTAGGGCCGTGCACATGGGCCACAAGAGACAACGAGTCAGTCAATGCCCGAAATTCAATGCTGAATGCGTCAGATAAGTTATCCAAGTGAACGTTGAAATTAACCATAACGAGGAATGATCGATTTCTTGCACACAAAATCAAAATTAGATTTGAGAAATCTGAGATAAAGGAGGATTTGGTACTTGGTGTGCGATAGACCATTGCCACTATCGGTAGCTTGCTTTCGGTTGAGACCAAGACGATTGATTCAAAAGACTGCTTCGAGGGTCCTGCAAATGGCTTGAAGTTGAATTTTGAGCGCACGATAACAGCCACTCCACCTCCAGTTTTGATTGATCTAGGGGTGTGAAAGAATGAGAAACCAGCTAGGGTAGCGTCTTTACTTGTCAGGCAGTTTATCGATTTTAGCCAAGTTTCATTTAGGTTGTGCAGGTCAATATCATTTTCAGAAATAAGATCTACAATACAAGCATTCAGTTAAGCAGTAATATAACTTTATTCCGGATGTTTATTTAGTAACTTTAGCTTGTAATCACTAGAATAGAAGTGATATCTAATCACAATGGGTCCAGATATCTGTATAAAGAGACTAGGAATAGTGAACAACAAAGGACCATGAAGTGACCTATGTAAAACGCCGCACAAGTCTGGTCTGCTGGACGAGAAAAGACCACCGTATATCATGGATTAAACACATTCTAGCAAGTCTGATTCAAATCACGCCGCATTTATATATTTTAGACCAGTCACTATTCGACCGTCGTAGCTTTATTACGTAGCACTACTGAAATTAGCACTTGGATGCCATACAACTAAATGAAATTGAATGATAGACAAAAAGACTTTACGCTAATCTTGAACAAACCAAGTGTTACTTAGAAGCTGGAAAGCCTGACTCTGCAAAAATAGCTTTGCTAGCATAATCCCTGTAGCATCCGCACGGTATCTTATGTCCTCATAAAAATGACTTGCCCCTAAACGAACGTATCACTTTCCAAGGTCAATTCTGCCTTCTTCACCTAAGCAAAAGTTCAAAAATTCTGGCTTGCTTGGATAAAGACACCATAGTTAAGGTAGTTTATTTATACGTGACATCCCGACTAGGCTTCTGTAATTCATAATTTGTAGGTTTTCTGGCTCTTTCAATAACGCGCTTAAAACAGTTTTCACATAATTCCGCGGCTAGGCTGTCGGTTGCGGAAGTCGCAGCTGCCACCCTGCACTTCAGCTCTTCGATTTTTTTTAGCTGGCTATTAAGCTGCATATCGAGTTTAAGATCCTGTCACTCACTTTTTGGTTTTACTAATCTCTGGCACCAATTTAAATTAGCTTCAAGTCAAACATCCAGTCAGCCACCCACTATTCTGACCCAAGTGCTATGGCTTGTGCCACTTACTAATTTAGAAAAGACCGGAGAGCGTGCATTCAGTTGCTAAGATCCCAAAGCTTGAAAATCGCCTAAAAAGTTGAAATGGAAATGCTAGAAATTCACATGACTACGAGCTTCGATGTTTCTTTTTTAAAAAGGGCGACTATGACATTTGAGTAGCTTGCACTTTCCACAATCCACACTAACGACATCCTTCGCTGTCGCTGACATCCGGCGCCTCCGGCACTTCCGCCTGGACCAGCTGAGTTGGCGTGTTGATAAGCTGCTGGAGTAAGAGTGACCACCGGAAGTCATGCTGCGCCTCACTTAGTTAAGCGACGGGCATATTATTAATTATAAAAAGACACTCGCAGAGCACCGTAAGCATGTCTTTCAAGGAACTGAGCGTAGGCTGAAAAGAAAACGTGTGAACTGGATCGTGACGACGCCGACCGTGCCAGCTCAAGTAAGCGAACACAGAAAAGTCATGCTGTCGAAGAAAATTTTGCACTGAACAGGCAGGTTTAAGCTCGCTTTTTTATGTCGTCTAGTCAGTGTATGTCGTGTCGGCAGTCGGCAGCGAAAGCCAAATATGGGGATCGGCGACGCGCGTACGCTGCCACAGCCCGAGCCACACAGCTGGTCGCCGCAACGTGCCTGCCGACGGGCCGGTCCAGCTCTCCGCTGGCTCTGGCATTGCAATCCGTCGGTGCCGCGGCCGCCGCCGCAGCCTTGCAGCCTCGCATTCCAGCCGCCGCCTTCTCGAGTTCGTAATAGTCTTCGGCGCGCTCGCAGCGCCCAAACTCAGCCCGGGTCTCTGGGCGGCCGAATAGCAAAGCCCCAGGGGCCGAAAATGCTGCTCCTTTTGTCCGACCCACCTAAATCTGCCCGCCGTCGCCGCCGCCGCAAACGCTCGACAGCAACGGTCTCGCGGTCGCACTCGCCGCAGGCTCAGCAATCACTTAGTCAATCGCCCGTTCGTGCGATGACAGCCGCCACCCGCATTGGCTTCGCAGCACCGCCTGGCTTTCTGTCCGATAACCGTGCTCTACCTCAGCTACCAGTGCAGCAGCTGGCTCTGCGAGTGCCGCAGCAATTATTGGGCTACTTCGCTCTGCGAAGAGCGACGAGCCTCTGCAAGCATAACGAGTCTCTGCTGATCTTGCTGTCAGTGACGAGATGCTAAAGTTAGTGGGCGAACGGTGCTCGAAGAGCGGCTGATGTGACGGTCTGGAACCCACTTCCGACTTGGGTCACAACATTTCCTGACTTGACCACATTTAAAAAGAACTTATAAACACTTATTTACGACTGCATTTAGTGGGTCTCCGTGATGAATCCTCACACGGTTAACTACGGAACAAAAGTGCCTACGGCAGTTCAAGAAACTCTTCAAGCATCTATTTAGTTAGTTACGCTTTTCGGAATCCAACAGTCTACCTATACTTCCCACAAAGCTCAAATCCTTTGGAGACCGTGCATTTAGTTCGTATGCTCCCAAAGCCTGGAACTCCCTCCCGACCTGCGTCAGAACATCCCCTGACCTGACCACATTTAATAGGAACTTAAAACCACACCTATTTAGGACAGCATTTAGTGGATCCCTGTGATGCGTCCTTGATGTGCTTATGCGTGCTGACACTGTGCATGCTGCCACTAACCGCACTTGCATGCTGACTCTGTGCATGTCACGGCTAACTATGCTATTCATGCTGTTTATCAAGCATGATCTTACTCACCATTCAATCGCGCTTCCCTTTACAGCATATGTAAAGCACCTAGAAAGAGATTGAGTTCTCTGAGGGCACTTTATCATGTGCATTATTATTATTAAACTCACATAGCCGCGAGAGCCTTAGCAGCTCTTAAACCTAGGCCAATATTTGAACAACGGATTGGCTCGTGAACTGCCAGCAACTTATCAACACGGGGCTGCCGCTAGCGTTTGGTTTAAAATCAAATTGATTTTTGGCAGGCATTTAAAAACCGCTTTAACAAGTTTTATTATTTTGTTACTTGCTTTCGAAGAGACTATTCAGCTCTTCCTTCTTACTTCTGGCTCGTGCAGCTGGCCAGCGGCTCGTTGATTGAGTTCTCACTCGAAAACCACTGACCCCTCGTCAAGAAAGATTTATTGATCAAAGTCACCTATGAGAACGTTTTCTGGTCCATCACTGACATTCACTTGAGAAAATTCATCGGCGAACGTTTCGGCGGAAAACCGTCAAGTTTGATCATATCGAGGGTGTTGGAGGATGGCTTGGAATATCCTTACGGCATTCCTCCGATCTTTACAGGCTTTATTATACAACTGAATAGATGTTGCTTTATCTTTTTACATGAATCCGCACAAGTGGACGAACAGTATAGGAATCGTCAAGGTAGCTACAATCCTTCTGCGGCTCAAACTACTTGGAAAAATGGACAGATAGTTCGCTGGCAGGGCGCCCACCTTTGTTCTTGTCGAGTTTTGCCATGGAGAATAAACAATAGTAATGTCCAGTATGGGGCAACGCCTCGCTGTGATGCTGTGTTCAAAACCAATAAAACGGCTGATTTTTCTGTGGGTTTAAAACCGGTTTGAAACCTGCGGTTTTAAACCTGGTTTCAAATGAAGCATCCAATAGCTATGACGCATAGGTGAAGGTCACGTGGCAAGTGTCGGCGAGATCTTTGTTGCTATTAGGATGCTGCTCGTGCGAAAGGATCGAGCATCTGAGGCTTAGCTGCACATTTTCAGTGTCCACGTGATTTTGGCAAATTTATCAGACTGAATGGTGCTACGCGATTCCATTTCCATCAAATGAAATCGCTAAATTGGCTGTGCGGAGCCCTGTCAAGAAGATTAGAAGCTTGGACCTCAAAAGAAAAATGCTGTGACCGAAAGCGCTGGTTGAAGTAGTCAGCAACTCCGTAGTTATGGCGCATATTTTGTCGCCAAAATAAAATATCAAAGCAGGCGAACCGCTAAGAATATTCAGAATAAAGGCAAAAAGCAATTTGAGACGATAATACAAAATCTCATTATCAGATGGCCACTATGCGCGAGGTATCACACAGACGTGAGACGAATGTGAGATGTGTACCAGTATCGAATTACCCTGGAGTCGTTTTTCTTATTGTCTTAAATTTCGCAAACTTCCTGCTGAAATTTCAAGTGAATTATAATTGCTAAAGCTTTTTTCTTAGTGCAATTTCAGCAAATATTGTGCTACACGTTTTGTATAAGTTTTAATCTGCTCAAAAAATTGTTTGATTCATTAAGTCGTGATCAGAGTTCAGTTTAAAGCAGGTACGATACATTTGAACGGAATTTATAAGCAGAGGTACGAGGCTCTGTACCTGCTAACAGCAGCAGAATCCGGGGGCAGCATTTATTTTCCTTCATACAGCAGTGACGGCAGTGACCTGTGCCAGCCCTATTCTTACGCAACCCCCTAAACATTCACTCGCGACGAAATAATATCTAAATTTCACTCGAGAAAAACCGCTGAGTTCGTGTCAAACATATACCGTGACTTATAATTAGTCATTACATGTGGGTCAAGCCCACCACCATTAAATTGTAGCTCTTGACCCCCTTCATCAAAATATTTGCAAGGCTTACCCCGTTTAGATAAAACTCCTAGCCCAGTCTTCCTCTTGAGATAGCAAACCCAAATTTGATTGGAAAGTAATGCAGAAATTTAATTAGGTAGCCCAATCGCAATTAAGTGCCATTCCGTCACATTTTATCTTACGACACATACTTATCGGTATTGGAAAAGCATTTTTTTAACTTATTCTGTTAACTACTAAAATTAAAGGTTTCTTTGCCGGCCAATTTGACGACGAATGTTTATATCAATGTTTGACCTCTCCCACTCTCTCACTCTCTCTCTCTCTCTCTCTCTCTCTCTCTCTCTCTCTCTCTCTCTCTCTCTCTCTCTCTAGCCGTACTCTGTTCTACGCTCCATTTCCCATGACAGCTCGTTCAATCAGCCCGCCTGCTCTTTTTATTCAGACCAGGTCGCTCTTTCTCTCTCTCTCTCTCTCTCTCTCTCTCGCTCTCTCTCTCTCTCTCTCGTTCCGCATCTCGCTGACCTTGAGTCAGCTTCTTCAGTCTCTTCTTATAATGCCAGCCTCATTTAATCCTCTCTTTATCTCTGTGGCTGGCAGGCAATCTCAATTTAAAATTCGTCGTGCGACAATGACAGAGAGACAATTTTCGAATGGCAAGCAGCAGTGCACTTAGCAATAAGTCGCTCAACCATGAATCGATCCAACGTTGCACGATTTCCAACCTAAGTCAGGCAGGTTAAAATGTCAGTCATTTGATCGCCCATCCTTATGTTTCTTTTTGGCAGATGCTACTTCCAACTGACTATTTTTCTAAAAAAGTTTATTCGTTCTCATTCTCAATGTTTTTCTCTCTGTCTCTCCTCTTTCCTCTCTCTCACTCTCTCTCCTCTTTCTTCTCTTTCTCTCTCTCACTCTCTCTCTCTAGCTACACTCTGTTTCGTATTCTAACCCCAGGCTCCCTCACACGGCTCATCAGCTCTCTATTATAACTCGTTCCTTATTCTACGTCACGCTCATCTTTCGTCGTGACCTCTTCACGAAATGCCTGCGCATTTACTGCTCTCTCTCTCTCTCTCCGCTCCTATCTCTCTTTGTCTCTCTCGTAAGCAATCTCAATTTCAAGTTCACTGTGTGAAAAGGACAGAAAAGACAACATTCAAATGCCAACCTGTGGTGCTTCACAATGGGTCGCTAAACAATTAACCTAGCCAACAATGCACGATTTCCGGCCTGAGCCAGACAGTTTAAAATGTCAGTCATTTGATCGGGTATCCTTTCGTTTCTTTTTTTGCTGCAGCTGCTTCCAACTGTCTGATTTTTCTCCAGCTCCTTTTGTGATACCACATAGCTCAATATCTCGATTCGTCTTTCTCTTAATCGTGCTCTGCTGCTTTGCATTTCTCGTAAAATATCTCACGATCAGCTTTTGTCACCTTCTCTAGAACCTTATGTCTCAGCTCGAAAGGCCGCTCTCTCAAAAGCAGTCAGCTCGGTCAGCGTATCTCTCGTAGAGTGTGCACTCAAGCTGGGCTTCCTGTTCTAAAGTGACCTCGTATTCTAAATGAACAGATCAGCTCATCAGTCAAGTCGGACAACTTGCAGCCATCTCAATTCGAAAAACTCAAGCGTGCTTTGAGTGCTTAAGGATACAGCAACCGAGCTGGCTAATGCATTGGCGACATTCTGTCCGCGACGTTTGTATCTCGATGCTGGCGGGTCTTTGTGCCCGTGCATTAGGCCACTTGTAGCTCGAGCAAGCCTCAATGCTCGTCCGTCCTGGACCCTCAGCAGCTACACTGCATCACTTACCGATTTGTACCAGCTCCCCGACTAGGCGTTTAACGACTTCCGGGGGATGCTTATTTACCGTTGAAGCGGCGAATATTGCCTCGCCAGCCGTCGCCTGACTGCTGCTGCAGCCATCGGCGCCCCCACTGCGCCCAGCCATGCAGGCTCAGCAGCCAGCAGTCCCATCGGTGTGCTAGATGCACCCGATGCACTAGTCACGTAGTCGTCATAAGGCTGCCATTCCCTGGCGCTTGTGGCCACAGCATTGCAGCTTCGTTTCGAAATCGATCTCAGAATATGCTCTGACACAGCCGCGCCGATAGCACTGCTGTTGCCTCTCCTGGCACTGCATCTACAGGCGCCGAAACGGTCGACGAAGGCTCGCCACCGTAGCGGTTCGCCTGAGCGACCTCGAATTGATGCGATCGTGTCTTTGTGTGTGTGTGTGCGTTCGTGCGTGCGTGTGTGCGCGCGAGCTAGCGTGTATGTGTGTGTGTGCGTGCGTGCGTGGTGTGTGTGTGTGTGTTTAGCGTGTGTGTGTGTGTGTGTGTGTGTGTGTGCGTGTGTGTGTGCGTGTGTGTGTGTGTGTGTGTGTGTGTGTGTGTATGTGTCTATCGCCCTGCAAGCCCCATCTCTACAACTCGCAAAGATGAAATAAAGAGCAAAGAAACGCTGGGCGTGCAGCTTATGCCTGTCGTCGCATACCCTAGCGGAAGGCCGTGCTCTCTCCCTCGCCATCGTACATTTCGCTTGAGCTTGAGCACAGCCCGCTAGTGAGGTTTCGCATGTGTGTGTCGAATAAGTTTGTCTGCCCACGTTGGCTGGCAGATGCTTAGTGCCGAACGGTTGCTCTCCCTCCCCTCTCTCTCCCTCTCTCTCTCTCTCTCTCTCTCTCTCTCTCTCTCTCTCTCTCTCTCTCTCTCTGCTATTCGCCAAATGTACATTGTGATGCTTTCGAGACGCTTTTATTAAATGAACTGTAACTGGGTACCTAAAATCATTTGGAGACCGTCTGCTGAGTTACCATGCCACCAAAGCCTGGACGTGGCTGGCGTCGACAGACATCACGAACACCCCGAAATGACTAGAATTTAATAGAGTCCCTTGATCACCTGGCAGTATTTTCTCGTCGGCCTAAATTGGCCCTGACACACTCAAGCCAAAGTAGCGTGACTGCAAAGGACCTTTGTCTCAGTAAGCTTGACAAGTAGACCGCATTGACTTGCTTAGCAGGTCGACGAGCTGAAGGACAGCATAAGGATTTTGATGTAGTTAGGGGACCAGCCTGTGGTCGAGGCGTAAATATGGTTACTTTGATTAGTAACGCCTTGGCCATCTTCTAGGCCTCTCGGCTCTTTTTCTATGCAGTAGCAGCGATGCCTCCAATTAATCCTTTGGCTGTGCTATTACCATGGTTAGTGACCTATCTTCGCTTCTCTAGCTTTATTCTTCAACAAGCTAGACAAGATCAGAGAGTTCATCATTAGGGTGGCAGCAATCCCCTGGAGCCATGTTCCTCAATTCTAAATAGCACCTTAATGTCTACATTCCAACCAATAGTGACCCCGTCCTGAAGTTCATTTCCCAATTAAAGAAGACCTCAGTCTTCTAGACCCAATTCTCACAGTCCTGCTTATACGATGCCTAGATCTGCTGCTATCATGCACAACTAACGGAATAAATATGTCCTTAGTCTCAGGTGATGCCCCAGAGCATTACAAAATGCTGAAGTCAGGCCACTACTCAAGAAAGCGACAATAGACCAACAGAACTAGAGCGACTACCGTTCATTGTCCCTCCTACCATTACCACCAAAGACAAAGGAAGTTTTCATTGCAGACCAGCTGGACTCGTAGAATGAAACTTCAAATCTTGCTGGTAAGTTCCAGTCTGGTTGTAGAGATAATCACTACACAGTGTCGGCATTACTTCGGATGTGTAACGAACTACTTAGGAAAACAGATTTACATAGAGTATCTCTGCTTATTTTGCTCCATCTTTCGGCTACTTTTGGTAAAAACCAAATGTATCAACAAACGAACGTAAAACTCGAAAGTCTCAGCAAACGTTTCTGCTCGTTTGCTCGATCTTTTGGCAGCTTTTATCGATCACCATTTTATTTTATCATTCTTGAGCTCCTCGATTCTCACCTGTGCATCACTAGCACTGCAATTGTTTAGGTCCTATCTCAGTGGGAGACTCCAGAGTATTCGAGGAACCTCTGAAGTATGGTGTACCTCAGTGTCCGGTTCTTTTCACAGTGTATGCTCTCCTCTTGCCGATGCTATTGCCAGGTTTAATCTAGGCTTTCTCTTTCATGTAGACAACACTCAGTTGTACCTTTACGTGGACATCTCCTAACGTCCAGCACGGCGAGTTCTCTCAACTCCCTTGCTGAATGAATTGATGACATCAGGAAATGGATGGCAGTAAAGATTCTTAAAATTAATTATGATACAAAGAACTTACTAGTTATGAGAAAACAAAGTGTAATTCAGAAATTGGAGAGTTTTTACACTCATAATCGGCTTTGCCAGCATGTCTCCTATTGAATCTGCTCGAAATATAGGTGTAATGTTCCCAACTGACCTTTCATTAGACGACCACTGCAGCTCCACAGTAAAGTCTGCCGACTTTCAGTTACGTAAAATTCCTAAAGTTGTGGCTTGTTTAGATAGAAATATCATATCTATATTGGTCAGTGCATTTGTGACATCCCGTCTAGACTTGTGTAACTCACTGCTTGCTGGCCTACCGGCATGTGCAATTAGGAGCTTACAGCTGGTAAAAGACTCGCCCCAGCCTACATATCAGATCTACTCTCCCACCAGGCTAAGCATCACAGGGCTCGCTTTTCCGGAATCTACTAGTTTACTGATACCTTGTAAAAACTCCTTCGGAAACCGAGCTTTTAGCTCGTATGCTCCCAAAAGCCTGGAATTCACTTTTGACTTTCGTCACAACATCCCTTAACTTGACCACATTTCAAAAGAAACTAATAACGCATCTATTTATCACAGCACTTATAATACGTCTATACGACTCATTATTTGAATGCTTATGCACGCTATCACCCGACATGTTGCCCCTAACCATATCTGCATGCTGACCCTGAACATGTTACCTCTAACCATGTTAAGCTTGTCGTCACTAAGCATGCTACCCTTAATCATTCGATAACACTTCTTTTGCAGCAAATATAAAGTGCCTTGGAAAGAGATAAAATTATTATTATTATTACTATTAATATTATTATTATTATAAGCCTGATAATCTTGGGCAGGCTATTTATCATTAGCGATTATTTTTGCATGTATCTCTTACATTGGACCAGTTAGACGAGACTCCTAGGTCAGCTATGAGCTTGTCTAGTCCAGGCTAGTGAAGGCTTATTACTTCGCCATCAACATATTACTGTTTATTCGAGGTTACAATTGCATTACGAGGGATTGAAATTTATTTGGTTAGCTACATTGGTCTTACCGGCGCCTCAAGCCGATTGATCTCAAACTGCCGAGTTTCCGGCAGGGTGGGGTGGTCTGATTCAAAGAGCAAAATGAGCTTGACTGCAAAGTCTTATCCAAGTAAGCTTGACAATTAGACCGTATTGACTTCCTCAGCAGGTCCATGAGCCCGATGGCATTGCGTGGATTTGGCATTAATTAGGGGACCAGCTTTCGGTTGAGACGTAAATAAGGCGGTCTGACTTGCTTGAGCATGGGGGCGTTCGACATGAAATTGAAATGCTAGCTGATTCAGCAGCCTCTTTTGTATAGCGACAGAGTAGCCTTAATGGTATTACCACCGCCTGCACCAGCAACAAATAATCGCCCACTGCAGAAATCGAGCCCCCCACCTCGGGACCAAGATCTTTAAAAGCAACCGCCTTACCTAGTGTGCCGTCACGGCTCACTACATTCTCTTTCGAAGGACGATTATACGAGTTCTCAGTCAAGGCAGAGCGAATCGAGCGGGACATCTGAAAGGTGAGATTGAAAAACGGCTGCCGGTTGCCTTCGCTGCATTCGTCATAGGCGCACGTATGACGAACGTGTAAAACGACAGCGTTCGCCTCTAGTTCGAGTTCCTGTCTAGCTTTTTATTCTAACGAGGAGAGCGGCCGGGTTTTCTGATCAAGCTCAAAGGATCAAAGCTTCAACTCGACTCGCGGACTCTCAGCGCCATGGCCAATTTAGTAACAGCTTGTTTCTTTAGCTACACTGTTAATGTCATCAAGTTAGGGAATGCCGGGATGCCTTCACGTTACAGGCTCTGGGCTCACAGGAACTGAATCGCACGTTCTTCACAGGATTTTAGGTTGGTTACTGGTACAGCTAAGTCGCCAGAATAAGCAGGAAGGGTCATTGAGCGGGAAACCCAAAGTGTAAGTACTATTTCGAATAGAGCTGCTAGCTCGCGTTTGACACACAACAGCTTCGCGGTACACCATCAACAGTAGGTAATTTATGAATATAGCACAGAATATTAGCTTCAGCCAATTGGCAGCTGACTCAAAATTACAGCAAGCTCTCAAACCCTATTCCCACTGTCCTGCTTTTACGTTACGTTGACCTGCTGCTGCCTTGTATAACTAACAGCATAAGAAATATAACTCATTTATATAGCGCCCCAAGAGAACTTAATCTCTATTCAGGCGCTTCACGTATGCCTCGGGGCTCGAGCCCACGACCTCAGTCAGACCTTAGGCGGGGCGAGCACCTTAACCGCTTGACCAAACCAGATCGGCAATATCATAAATATGTCATTAGCCTCGGGTCATATCCCAGCACCTTTCAAAAAAGCTGTAGTCAGGCCACTTCTCAAGAAAGTGATACAAGACCAGGAAATATTAATCAACTACCGCCCAGGCTCCCTTCTACCATTCCTATCAAAGACACTGGAACGGGTCGTGGTGGACCAGCTTAATTTGTATATTGAAACTTCTAATCTTGCTAGTACCAGTCTATTTTTAGAACTAATCACTCCACAGAATCAGCATTGCTTAGGGTGTACAACGACCTACTTTGGAGTGCAAACATGGGCAGAGTATCTCTGCTTGTTTCGCTTGATCTTTCGGCAGCTTTTGATACTATCGATCACCAATTTTTTCTAGAGCGCCTCACACCTCGCCTGGGCATCAATGGCACTGCTCTACAACAGTTGAGGTCCAATCTCTGTGGGAGACTCCAGAGTATTTTCGTGAATGGACAAAGATCATCCTAGGTATCTCTGAAACGTGGGGTTCCACAGGGCTCCGTGCTAGGTACGGTTCTTTTCACTGTTTATACTCTCCCTCATGCTGATGAGATTGCCAAGCACGATCTAGGCTTTCACTTTTATGCGAATGACACTCAGTTATACCTTTGCTTTGATCCCTCCCAGCCTTCGAGCACCTAGAACTATCTCAACTCCCTGGCTGCATGTATTGACGACATCAGCACATGGATGACAGCAAATTTTCTTAAACTAAACGATGATAAAACTACCTCATTAGTTATGGGCAAACCACGTGTGATTCGGATATTGGAAAGGCTGACGCTCAAAATTGGCTCTGCCAACATGTCTCCTATTTAAATCTAGGTGTCATGCTCCAAAGTGACCTCTCGTTAGACGACCAGATCAGCTCCTCAATCAAGTCGGCTTACTTTCAGCAGTTGCCAGATCACACCACTTCTCGCTGACCTGCACTGAATACCAGGCAAGCAACAGATCGACTTCGAGGTTTTGTCACTCACTTTTACGTCACTTCGTTCTTTGGCTCCAGCCTATCTCTGAGATATACTACCCCCGAGGCCAAGCATTGTACCACCAGCTTTTCGGAATCCAACAATTTACCAATACTTCGTACAAACCTCAAATCCTTTGGAGACCTTGAATTTAGTTCGTATGCTCCCAAAGCCTGGAACTCACTCCCGACTTGCGTGACAACATCCCCTGACTTGACCACATTTAAAAAGAACTTATGAACACACCTACTTAGGACAGCATTTAGCGGGTCCCTATGATTCGTCCTTCATGTGCTTATGGGTGCTGGCACTGTGCATGCTGCCACAACCACATTTGCATGCTGACCGTGTGCATCTCACCCCTAACCACGATATTCATGTAGTTTATCAAGCACGATATTACTCACCATTTAATCGCATATCCCTTTGCACCAAATGTAAAGTGCCTAGAAAGAGATTTAGTTCTCCGAGGGCGCTTTATCAAGTGCATTATTGTTATTATTGTTACTGAAAATGGCTGCAATGAGACGTTTCGAATACGCTATGCATCTAAGTAAGCGTATGCATGCACTTGGTGGCACTAGTACAAAGAATCTGTCCGCATCCTGTTAGGGCACACAGTTAGACACGTATTCGTTTGTGCTTGACCATGAGCGCACGAGTGAATCCACGGGAATTGAAGGGAGATCTCGCGGAGGAGACGCTTAGTAACCTGACCAGGAGTAGGATTCCTGGCACTGGTCTTCTTGGAGTCACAGCAACTCAATCTCAAGAGGGTGGAGGGCTTAAGTGCGTCTTTAAAATTCATTTTTGGATCCTGCAGTCTTTTCTGACTTTGGTCAAGCTTCCTTTAGATGCCGTACCAAAATGGAACCGAAAGAAACAGTTAAAGTTCAAAATACAATTTAGGAGACTGCCAGCTTCACTTCTCGCTTCAATTGTTCCACATATGTCCTCAGAAAGTTGTTCCAAAAGACCTTCAATGCTGTTCAGTCCATCATTGACAGCTTTCTCAGCCTTCATTCTTGAACGCGGACAGTGGGTGACCGGCTGGGTGCTTGCTTCTCTGCAAGCGCCAGCAGAAAATACAAGGTGGTTGAATACCCTCGGTTTTTCCGCATCGTGGCACGTGTGCCACCCTGTCGTCAAGTTATTGAAACAAGGACTTGCTTGTATTTAAGATTGGTATTCTGACATGAAAATAAAAAAAAATATATGCACAATCCAGTTTGCTTGCAGCGTCCTTTTGGCATTGGCGCCGTGGGACCTCTGTTCTCCCAGCCCACTCTAGCTACGCCTCTGGTGTGCTTTTTGATATCTAAGCGACCTATCCAAACTAGGTCAGGCGCCGGGAGATCCGATCTACTACTAATTAGTCACTGGCTAAGAGTACGCCAAGCGAGACGCTACAGTTTCGCTGTGACGAAACACAGCCACCTCGAAGAGCTGCCGCTCGAGCTCGCCGACGGCTCGCCCTCAGCGAACCGACGACAGACCTCTAGCCTCGGCAACTCGGGCAGTGCCTTAGGGAGGCTGCGAACGAGTGGCCGAGCGGTCCGAAGACTGTGGCCCTAAAGCGACCGGACGACCGGTCATATCCGGCGCCAGGACTCGACGGTGTGTCGCACTCGCGATGAGGATGCCTGATCCACGAAAATAGCCGCCGCTTAGAAAGCTGGCGTTCGGCGGTCAGCGATAGCATCGGACTGTTGGTGTGGCCCAAAAAGCTCGCATTCGGCGGTCAGCGATAGCATCGGACTGTTGGTGTGGCCCAAAAAGCTCGCATTCTGCAGTCAGCGATAGCATCGGACTGTTGACGTGGTCCAAAAACCGTCTCCTCTTTCTGACTGCCGTCCGCCGGTCCGGCGCCATTCGGCCGTCTGCCGGTGGCCCTTGGGGCCGGGCAGAAAGATCGGCGCATTAAGTGAAGTTCAGCTAACTGAAGGGCTCACCGAATTCCGGCTGAATGGCTTACACGATTTTCACTTCACCTTAACTTTACCTCGGTCCGTCGGCCGTCAATGTGTCGCTTCGGTGGCTGACCTCAGCGAGAACGCGTAACGACAGCAGTTTGGTTGAGTTTCCGGTGCCGAATCGGTGATATAAATCTGCAGATTCGTCTACGAAACATGTCGTGATTCGGTGAGATCAATAAAGTGAAGATCTATTGTAAGACTTTACTGCAATCAATACAAACGGTGTGAGATACGTGCGATACTGGCAATTTGCTTATGGATTTTGCTTCACTCACTCACCGACTCGCTGTGAAAAGCATGTAGGTTTACCGGGACAGTACAGCTAGGGTGAGTATCGAAAGAGGATGAAAAAGAGCCTTTGAGCACCACTATAGGTGCTTCTACTGATCAAGGTAAAAAGAGAAATGCCACAGAAAAAATTCAATTGCTTGTATTGTCCTGCAGGAACTAAACGAGTCTGGCAACACGAGATACCAAGCCCACAACAAATATGCCCTCTAGCTTCGAGAAAAATTGTGTAGAACTAATGAAGCATTAAAAAGGAAGTGGTGGTACCATGGAAAAGCAGCAAAGCAATATTATGAATATGCAAACCAGTACGTAAAAATTAAAACCGCTACGGAGCAGGCCGCCTCACGCCGCATGGCGGTCTGTTCTATCGCATTCGGGCTATACCAATCTTCCAACCTGAACTCTCCTGGCCCGTTGGTTCGGTACAGCTGCAAATTAGCAGCAACCTCGCTCCAGCGTAAAGGCACCGTTGTTATGGCTAGGCTAGATATGCTCGCATGGTTGCTTGGCGCTATTTGTATCGCCCCATTAAACGATGCCATTTGAAGCAAACGTTTAATCGTTAGCGGCCCCCAAGGAATACAACGAAAGTTACTTGACGTATCACTAATAGGGACTCAACAAGGCTTACAAAAATGAAAGTATAAGCATTAGTAAGGTGTTTGTATATTTCTAAATCTCTTTCAAGGAGTTTTACATAGGCTGGAAAAAGCGTTTGAACTGGTCGGTGAACTTTCAACTACGCACCTGCTCACGTGAGTGAGCGCACGCAGAAAAGTCTCGCGGTCGAACAGAGTTCCGCAACGAAGAGGTAGGTTTTAGCTCGCTTTTAATGTCGTCTAGTCAAAGCATGCCGTGCTGCCAGTCGGTGGCGAATGCCAGGCTTCGGGTGCGGAGACGCGCGTCCACTGCCGCAGTCCGAGCCGCACAGCAGGTCGCCGCAGCATGCCTGCCGACGGGCCGGTCTGGCTCTCCGCTGGCTCTGGCGTCGCAAGCCGTCGATGCCGCGGCCGCCGCCGCCGCAGCCTTGCAGCCTCGCATTCCAGCCGCCGCCTTCTCGAGTTCGTAATAGTCTTCGGCGCGCTCGCAGCGCCCAAACTCAGCCCGGGTCGCTGGGCGGCCGAGTAGCAAGGCCCCAGGGGCCGATTTTGTTGCTCCTTTTGTCCGACCGCACCTTAATCTGCCCGCCGCCGCCGCCGCCGCAAACGCTCGACAGCAACGGTCTCGCGGTCGCACTCGCCGCAGGCTCAGCATCAGTTAGTCAATCCCCCGTTCGCGCGATGACAGCCGCAAATCGCCTTAGCTTTGCAGCACCGTCTGGCTTGCTGTCCCTGCTACGACGCCGCCGTTTGTTCATAGGGCCAGCGAACTTTCGGCTGCGTGCATAGCACCCATAGCAGAATGAGGGGAAGTGACAGAATTTTAATCATGAACCTCAATTGCAATTTACTACTAAGTCACATTTTATTCTACGCCGCTTACCTATTAGATATTAGGAAAAGTGTGTGCGGTAAGTTTCCCTTTTTATTGCCCTAACGCGGAGCTAGGTTACCTGCAATACGATCTCTTAAAATTAATTCTTGAAAATTTATAGGTTAGAACATTTAATTCTGTGAAGTGCAAACAATGATTTGCTCGCTAGCCGACAGTACTGCTAGTCCCGTGCCGTTCAAGAACAAATTTAACGACCCATGATGATAAAAAATTTTCATGTCCCTCTCGTTTTCTGCCTGTAGCTTTTTTTCTCTGTCTGTCTGTCTGTATCTCTGTCAGTGTCTGCATGTGTGTGTCTCAATCTGTCTCTCTCCGTTCTCTCTCACTTTCTCTCTCTCTCTCTCTCTTTCTCTCTCTCTCTCTCTCTCTCTCTCTCTCTCTCTCTCTCTCTATCTCTCTCCATGTCTTTCTGTGCTCCTGTTTCTTTTATCTCTCTCGTGGGCAGGCAATCTCAATTTCAATGTCACTGTGCGAAAATAACAGAGAGACAGCATTCAAATGCCAACCTGCGGCGCGCTTCGCGATAAGTCACCAAACAATGAACCTAGCTAACAAATGGACGATTTCCGGCCTGAGCCAGACAGTTTAAAATGTCAGTCATTTGATAGGGTATTCTTTCGGTCTTTTTGCAGACGCTTCCAACTGTCTATTTTTCTCCAGCTCTCCGTCTCTCTCGTAAAACGTTTATTAATTCTCATTATCACTGAACTTCCCTCCTTTTGTAACACTCCGTAAATTGATATCACGTTTCGTCTTTCTTTCTCCTATTCATACTCTGCTGCTTTGCATCTCTCGTAAAATGTCACACGATCAGCTTTTGTCAGCTTCTCTAGCACCGCACATCTCAGCACGAAAGGTCCATCCCTCTCAAAAGCTAGCTCGGGCAGCATATCTCGAGTAGCGTGTGCCCTAAGGCTTCTTGTTCCGAGTGGCATCTCATTCTAGACGACCCGATCCGTTCATGAGTCAAGTCAGACTACTTGCAGCCAACTGACTTCGCAAAATACGAGCGAGCATGGCCTGCATGAAGATACCACAACCGAGCTGACTAATGGGCTAGCGACATTCTGCTGGCGACGTTTGTATATCAATACTCGCGGTCTTCCTGCTTGGGCATCAAAATGGCTCGCAGGTCGTGCAAGACTCGAGCCGTGATGCTCATCTGTCCTGGAGGCGTCAGCAGCCACGCTGGGCCACTTTTCACTGACCTTCACCTGCTCCCCGACAAAGTGTTCAACCGACTACCGGAATGGAGCTTCGTTATCTCCAAAACGGCGAATGTCGCGGCGAATATCGCCGTCGCCTGACTGCCGGTGCTGCGGCGGCCTCCTCCAGCCTCCTGCGGCGGCTCGCTGCACTGCCTGCCGCGCCGGCTTGGAGGCCAGCAGTCGCACGGGCCACGCTCCTGCGCTGCTCACGCCTGCCGGGCTGTCGTCTCGAGGCTGCCGTTCATTCCAAAGTGCTCGAGACCGAAGCAACCGCATCGAAGCATCGTAATGCCGTCGGCCTCGAACTCTACTCTGACTTAGTCGCCGCCTTCGCCGTCGCTGCCACTGATAAACCCCGCCTCAGCCACTCCTGTCGTCGCCGCCGTGTGCGAAAGTAATGGTGGACGAAAACTCCGCCGGCGCGGCTCGCTAGAGCGACGTCGAATTCACTCAACCGCAAGCGCGTCTTTCGGCCCGCTAGCCCCGTCTTTTCGACGCCCGCTGATGACATGAAGGGCGACATGGCAGCGCCCGAGCGAGCCGCTCGTGCCCCAGTCGTTGCCTACCCAAGGCAACGGCCAAGGCAAGACGGCCGCGCATACAAGTCGGTCTGTCCGTGTCGGCTTACCGATACTTGGCGCCGAATGGTTTATCTCTCTCTCTCTCTCTCTCTCGCTCTCTCTCTCGCTCTTTCTCTTTCTTCTCGTTCACCAAAAGTATATCGCTTCCGAGACGCTTCTACTGAGTGAGCTCCTCGTGTCCTCAGGTCCTGTATGGACACTACATGGCCGCTATGACACTACTATGGCCGCTATTTTCCTCCACTTAGAGATTATTGGCAACAGAAGCTTTAGCTCTGCAGGTCGTAGGCCGCGGAGCTCGCCTCCACGATTCCTACGCCATGACAACAGCTCTCCTTCTACCGACTATGGCTCATCCTTTCCAGCGGTCCTGAGCTGCTACTTCCATGCTACTCACTACCTCAACTGCTCTCCCGACTCTGCTAGGCTTCCCACCTTCTTCTCTTTGTTACGTGAGATGTAGTCTGTTGGCTACCAAATGAGTACCGAAAGTCGCTTAGGCTGCGAGTGAGCTATACCCATGCGTAACACCCACATAGTCTTTGTGGCTTTCTGGAGTTGCAGACGGAGATGCATTACATTACATTAGCTGTAACTGGGTTCCTAAAATCTTTAGGAGACCATGTGCTGAGTTACTACGCCACTAAAGCCTGGACTTCGCTGAAGTCAGCTGACATCGAAACACCATCGAAATGACTAAATTTTAATAGAAGACACGTGCATCACCTCACAGCATTTTCTCCTTCAGCGAAAACTAGCATTTACACACTGAAGCCTAATGAGCTCGTGCAGGCAATTCATCGGTTAAGATTATTTTTACTTGCGTTTCTTGCATTTTACCAGTTAGCCGAGACGCTTTAAGTTTTCCGTGACCTTAACTAGTCCAAGCTAGTAAGGGCTTATTACTTTGCCGTTGACATATTACCGTTTGTTAGAGATAATCATGACACTATGAGAGATTGTAACTGATTTGGTTAGCTACATGGGTCAAACTGGCGCCTCAAGCCAACCCATCTTTTCCCATCCATCATCATCAACTCCCGAGTTCGGGCAGCGTAGGTTGGGTGGGTTCACTAAGCCAACTGAGTGTGACTGCAAAGGTCCTTTGTCCCAGTAATCTTGACGAGTAGACCGCATTGATTTGCTCAGCAGGTCGACGAGTGACAGGGCAGTGGGGGGATTTTCTAGCAGTAAGGGGACCGGCTTGCGGCTGCGACGTAAATATGGCGAGAGGTCCATAATGCCTTGGCCATCTCAGGCGTATCGTCTCTGGCGTATATAGCCTTGTATCTCAGCCACTCGGCTCTTTCTCAGCCTCTCTCCTATGCCGTAGCAGCGATGCTTCCAATTACTCATTTTGCTGAGCTATTGCCAAGGCTAACGACCGCAATTCAGCCGGCATGTTATAGTGAGTGATTTTTGGCACACAGGCTATGAATGTCAACCAGCTAGAAGCTCGTTCGTACTGTACATAGTAGTCGCCAATTTTCTTGCAAATACTGTTTAAACTGTCGAGTTATTAAGCCCTGTGGATTAGGCATCCCAAAGCAGGACCTGATATCCGAGAAATCGGGCTCCATCAAGACGTTCGAATTCGGCTCGGGAAGAATAGTTTTTATCATAATAATACTGCACTTGATAAAGCACCCTCAGAGAACTCAATCTTTTTCTAGGCGCTTTAAATTTTAGAAGGAAGCACGGTCGAATGGTGAGTGGTTTAATGCTCGATAAATAATATGAATAACATAGTTAGGGGTGACATGCACAGGGTCAGAATGCAAGTGTGGTTAGTGGCAGCATGCACAGAATATAGCAGCTTAACTACCATTAAAAACCCTAACAATATTCCTTCGTCAAAGTGCATCTTGGAGACAGCCGCGAGGGCTCCCTTTGAGCAATTGGCCGCGTTATAACCTCAGCCTCTGTGGAACGCTATAGTCAATCAGAAGACACAGCGACTGCAGCCAAGCTAGCAGCTAATGCTATTAAATAAGTGAAATAGCCACTGAGTTTAGCGGATACATTTTAGCATGTTAAAGGATAGTCGGCCATTTGAAAGCGACTAGTTTTCATGTTAGCCTGATTGTAACCCAAACATTGCATGTCTCCGCATCCTCTGGCGCCTTTCAGCTCAATCGGTCTCAGGCTCTTGACTTGACCGAATTAGGAACTAAGGGACACTTGTACTAATTTGCAAATTTCTCCTTCAAATATTCGACAGACAATACAGAGAACTTTCAAAGGCCGCGTGACTTTTCATCAGGAAAGTGCTGTCATCGTGAACTCATTAACATTCGGCTCCGTAACTTTTCAGCTGTGTGGTTAGGGAAAGAGTGCGGAGCATTTGAGCACCTCGACTGAATAAGGGTTTTACAACTTGACAAATAGAAATTAATGCAATTAAGACTAACGAGAATACTTTATGTTGAACTTATACGTATAGCGGGCAGAATTAGTTACCAAGCACTTAGGATGGCATACTTTAGGCATACAAATCCACACGTCTTTATTGGAAGCTGTTGCTGCCTTCAAGATTTCAGCGTAGATTATTACAGAAAACTTACGCTGAACAAAGGTGTTTATGGAATATCCAACATGAAAAACTAGGCATGCTTAAGACGCACACCAAACCAAGAGATTAATTAGTGATGGCCATGCAGTTTCGTAGCTCCTCCTGTAACCTGAGCAGCTATAATGGAGCAGGCCGTCGTCCCCCATAAAGATCACCCAAGCGCTCTTTAAAACCACATGCTGTTTTTATCAAGGGTATTAAAAGCTTGCCGCTTATCTGTACTTCGCCGAGTACCATTTGATGCCGTCAGGCCGCGCCCCCTTCGCTCCTGAGCCGTAAGCTGATGGATGGGCCGAGTCCGAAATCGGATCACGTGGTCTGGAGCTCTCCATTTAAGGCTATAGTGTCGTGGCCTAGTTGTGGTCATTCGACAGCGAGAAGCTAGGTAAGCACTGCCGAGCGAGCTGGCTGCTTGAGGCGCAGCGAGCGGCTTCTGTCGCACATCGTGTCAATGCACCTAATAACTACCTTTATAGAGGATAGCAGAGGGGCAATTTACGTGTGCTTGAGCTGCATGCATTTCTGTCCGTATTTGTGCACATGAAATGCGTAAAAGTAGCGACTACTTTTCCATAAGATGTTTACATGCCACTTGCAAGCATAGCTGATGTTCTCACTGTGCTTCGCTTGCCTGAACTTTTCATTGAATCGAATATCTTTCTGATTCATGTCATTCGTTTTATCCAATCCTTTATTCGTTTTCGTTAATATTTTTATAAAACTAGTCCATGTTGGACTATTCGTTCAGTATTTTTTAATTCCTCATGCAAGTAATAAGGTCACCGGAATCGAGTAATTCGCACGGTCCTGTTTAATATTACATGAAAGTGGAATATAAAATTACATGATCGTAAGTGGGTTCTAATGCAATTATGCTGGCTATTTTCTATCGCTGATATGGATCGAGGTGATAGTGCTATATCTCTAACCTCAGAAATGTTTACCAAAGTATTCGTTCTGATGGTCTCTCGTTTTGCTTTGATTTTGCTCGCAACGACAGCCCTCCGGAGCCAGCCAGCCGGAGAAGCTTGTGAACCCGGTGCATTGTTTGCGTTTTCGCGATCGCTGTCTTAATTGAGAAGATCGCTGCATCAGGTCCTGAATAACTTCGCCGACTTGCCGCTCTGCCGGTTGCAGCAAATAAAGATTAAGGGTGTCAATATAATAAATTATTACCTTTATTTAATAGATTACAGAAGGTTTTCGCCTGCGAAATCTTCTCAGTTGTGACAATCCTTTCTGGCTGCGGCTGTCGCCAACACTTAGCTAGCCAGTCGCAGTCTGTAGATAAATGCCGTTTTATCAGCCCTGAACTGTAGCATTACAGAATAGGCTTCCAGATAGTCGCTTGTCCATTCCGTACAGCCTGCTTAAGCCTCGATGATTAGTAACTGGACCACTGATGTGATGCCTCATTGACGTGGCACAATCTGAAATGCTCAGGTAGGTCGTTAATGCGTGTGGGCTGTACCCTAGGGCTCAAAAGCTTACAGTTTTTTGGCACAGATGTCTCAGCATTGGATGTGTTGACTCTACTGTGACAACTTTTGACCTCATTACTGGAAAACGAATTGTGGCAGATCACTCACTACCTTATAGACAACACACTTTTGGGTGTGTGCCAAAACGTATTTAAAGTCAAACTAACCTTAACTTTCACTAATTAAGTTAATTAGATTGCTTCTGGATCAAAAGAAATTTTGAGGCCACGAATTCTAGAAATTGCCTCAACCAAACTCTCTCATTATTTAATTTAAGTAATAAGTCCTTATTGTCTGCCATGTTTTCCGAAAAAATACCATTGGAACCGATGAAGGCTAAGTTAATCTTTTTACTGAAGAAATGCACCCTTCTCCATCGGGTGAGCGTTGGGAGGGGAAATCGGGGGCAGCACGTGGTATCTACTGTAAAAGACTTATCTGTAGCCACTCGTATACACTTTCAATCCTCAAGGTAAATAAAGGCACTCTAGTCGGGCATGGTCAGGTACTTCCGGTCATTCCTGGACGTTCCAATGCACGTTATCTATTGCTTCTATCACCCATCACGTGTGCTGCACATGTGTTCTCACAGATAGGTACTTGTGGGTTAAAGACTTTACTTGTTGCCAGCTTTTAGCATGAAGCTATTAGACCAAGCTCAGACAATTATCTACAGGTATGATCATACATGGGGAATTTCAGGCTCCATCTCCGGTAGGCTAATGCTTTTACGGTTTCCTTTTAAAGCTAACAGTAAGGGACTATTGGAAGATCTACTTGTATAATCTCTTTTTCATGTCGCGCACATAATCAAGCCACAATTGCGCTTGGTTTTATCCTACTAGTTTTTTAGAGATCTTACTTTTCATCGACTTATGCAGGCTATATCTGTTTTGTAAAGAAGATCCACCCATAGATAGAAAAAGGTGGTTATTTTAATGAATTACAATGCCAAAGCTGTAGCTGAATAGAGTTACATTTTATTCTATGGTAGAACAGCGTGGTGGTTAGGGCTTGTGAGTTGAGAGTACTAATGTGTTTCAGATCTTAAAAGGTTCGTGACGGCATTTCTGTGTATCTAATTAAGAAGCTTGTCAGGGTTACTTTCTGTGCTGATAGTCTATTCAGTAGGGAAAGTCGGTCTAATACAAAGTACAATTACTTACCTTGTTATTGCAGATGTATTAACCCAGACAACAATGCGTAAGTTTTGCAACGAGCTTCACTGCTGGCCAAATTGTTTTTAGTAGCTCATTTCAGTAATTTTCTTAAGTTGCTCGCAGGTCGTCACTTAAGTTATAAATACGAGTTCTGGGAAAAAAATAAAGTTTCATTAGAAAAATAATACGATAAAGAATGCTACTGAAGAACTCCTACCTCCACCTAAACGTGGCCATACACTTAGCTGACCCTAACGGAATTTAACAGTAAATTTGAGAGAACTCGGTGGTAAATAACACAAGTCGGCGTCAGCTTTGGTGGTAAGTATTTAGTTTACGTTTATATTCCACAGAATTTCCTAAGACTGAGATCGAGCAGAATGTTCGTGAAACGTTCGTGTTGTATCATTCAAAGGAATAATAGTTGTAACCACATTTACTGTGCAAGGCATATGATTTTTTTGACGGAAACGCAAAAAAATTCCATTAATAAAAAAATGTATTTCACCTAATGTGTGCATCCTTGCTCATTCTAAATAAGTTGTAGATCCTGACTTATCCGGAAAGAAGCAGCTGATAACTTTGGAATGGCAGCGTCCCTGCAAAGATCTTTGGACCTCAAGTAAGATGGCAAAGCGATGCAATCATGCAAGTAACTAGTTTGAGAGAACTGATCCAGTTTGGCATTTCGCAAACTTACTTTTGCAATTCAAAAGAAACAGCTCATATCCTCAATCGATATGAGTTTATTGATACTTTAGCTGATGCAAAGAGCTATCGGTATATTCAATATCAGCTAAGTAAAATGCAACAAGGATTTAGTGAGTAACAAGGTAAGTTTGGTGATCAGGGGCACACAACCTTGTTCAACCTAAACACTTGACTCAAAGCCAAGGGGGCGGATGTTCGCGATTTATCTAAATAGTTTTTAGCTTATCCCTAGTAATTTTATTCTCCCCATCATTGTTATGCATCAGAGTAAGAGCAAAAATGCCTTGCTATGGCTCAGAAGAAACGACAGGCATTGAGTTATTAGTTTTTCTTTGCCAGCAGGATAGTTTAACAAGAGTTGTCAGAAGTCATTGAGGCTGTTACGAAACCCACAAGTCTTTCAGAGGCTAGATTGCCTTCAGCGATTCACCCCACCCTTTTGCAACTAGTCATACAAACCCGGAACTGAAATGCT
The DNA here is from genome assembly GCA_009760855.2 of Cristatella mucedo. Classification (NCBI taxonomy): domain Eukaryota; kingdom Metazoa; phylum Bryozoa; class Phylactolaemata; family Cristatellidae; genus Cristatella; species Cristatella mucedo. Next base: position 9,024,583 of record WPIO01000010.1, on the reverse strand, counting down.
CACCCAATGACCAATTCCTGAGCATTTAAAAGTGATTATTGGAGACAATATGTGCATCTTTAGGAAAATTTACTGACAGATTTAGAATTCTATGGGATATACACTTTCTGGACAGTGCTGTATTTTGTGTAAGAAAATAATAATTGCGACTTCAAATCATAAATTTTAAAAATTGGCATTGGCCGCTGCTGGGACAGGCTCCTGTTATAGCGAGAACGAAACGTGCGAATAACGGAATCTAGCAGTTTTTTCAATTTTTAAAAAATTAAATTATCTACTCTTTGAAGAAAAGTGGTTTTTAAGCCCTCAAATGAGTGCAGATGAAGCTTAGTGAAAGGTAAATTAATTTAGTTGAGCGTGCATCGGCACATATCTAGACCAATAAACAAACCTTGTTTGCCTGCCTCCATTTGTTGTGTGGCTGAGATGGCTGGATATTGTTAGTACCAACATTTCAAGCTGATTTATTACCATAATGAGCCAGATTTTTACAAAGTTCATATTCTATGAATTTCATAGGCTAAGCTTGTTTAGCAGCATGGACTGCCAGCCACTAACAGACAAACTCCTGAGTCTGGAAGCAGTGTGTTTGAAGGAAAGCACTTGACTCTGCGCAATTTCTCGATTTAATTACCTAGTTTAGCATTCCATTCTTTGCATCTTCTATTTTTAGTTAGTGACAGCTACTTTTCATCCTAATTCACACTCAAGACGTTGAGTTGGTTTCTTTCTAGTCTCCAAAATATCGGCTCTAGCACAGTCAGTTTCTCAAATGAACATTGCTCGGCATGTGAGTATCATTTATCATTTCCATTTGTCAGTTTATTCTCTTAGAATATATTGACTTGCGAAAAAAATCGGGGTTTAAAGCTATTGGTTTGGCAATAGGCAAGGTGTTCCGCTGACCCGTGGATGAATTCGAGCTTTCGCAGGTGAAATAATGCAGCAGGTTTTCGGATTCTCGTTTGAATGGGTATATTCACTGAAAGTTCAGTGCAAACAGGATACTTCAGATGAGCTATACAGGTATTTCAAGCACCGAGTCTCCGTCTGTCCTCAGGTTTAACGTCCTAAAAGCCTCCGAAGAGATTTATCTTTAGACACTTAAGCACTTTCGGGTCGGGGCTTAACCTATGAGATGGACCAAGCACAATCCCGACTAGCGGTCCGTTAGACTCAGCCAGCTTGGCAAACCAACGGTGCCACTAGATGGCTTTAACAAGAGCTAGCAAGCGAACCGCAGTGCTCACCATCCGCCGTAGGTTGCTCTACTTCTCTGCTAGGTAATGGAACGGCTGGCCCTGATAATTTATCTAGTCAAAACGCCGAAGCAAAGCTCTTAAGGCGCGTTTACAGTGTCCACTCTTCCCTCGTTGCTATGAGAGTATTGTAACTCTTTATTACACGCTAAGAACTAGCTCACTTTTCCCTGTGATGTCCTTGGGTGTTAATCGTGACACAGTAGACATTTCAATGCTTCATATTTTCTGCGTTTCCAAGAGAATTGACGTTGACGGCGAGCGTGAACTACTATGTCAAACAGTTGGGCAAATTTGACACCACTGATAGTCCATCGATTGGTCAGAAGAGGTACATTGTGAGTGCGACTGTCAGCGATCTGTCTGGCGCCGGCACTCTAGCAAACGTCTGCCTTAAAATAAATGGTAAGTTGAACTGGGCATATTTTAAAGCAGCTTTGTGACAACTACTGCTAATTAACTATTGCCGAATTCATTGATGTTTTATATTTTTATTACAGGAACGAAAGCTTCTAGCTCGTCAATCAACATAAGCAGGACATTTGCACAAAGTTTAGTGCCAGGAGCAACAACCACGCAGCTATTTGAGCTGCCAGACCTGGGAGACCTGCTTACCATTGACGTCGAGCTGGCTTCGCTGATACTAAGTGATCAGCTTCACCTTCGATACATTGTCGTGGTGGACACCAGTGATAAGAAAATAACTATCTTTCCTTGCTATCGTTGGATCTCATCGAAGATGATACTAAGAAACGGCAATGGTAAATTCTATCGAAATAAGCCTAGGCCTGTCCCCGGGCCCCAATAAGACCTTTTTTTACTCCCATATCGCGTAACACTGTGGTCTCGTTGCCCCCTTGATCTCTCAGGAGGCAGAACGTTAATACATGTTAGGCTATTAATTATCTGTGTTTAATGAAATTTCCGTAGGTTAGCTCAGGAAAGCTGTTGGAAAATTACGCCAACTTCCTGCTTGATTGAACCCAGTAACCGGACTACATTACACTTCAAGAGATTTTGTTATATCATTATGCCGACATTTCATCTTGCATGGACAATCGAAGTCGCGAAGCATTCATAGCTTCGTAGCAAAGCTGTTAATCTGTATTCTGTGCAATAGGTAGTTAGCCTGCCCTTATTTCCCTGGAATAAGCTTGGCAGGTAAAGTACATGAATGCATTCTTAGGTACGAGGCCAACGACACCATCATCTTAGTTTGTTCTGTCGGCATTTTCTCGTAAGCTGCTTTGCTCGTAAGTTTAGAAAATCTATCCGGTAGACTATTCGTCTGGATTAGCAGCTGGATATCCAGGATTCGCTAAGTAAATTCCCAGGAGCATTATTGCTTCCCATAAGAGAAATAGCTAAGCGAATTAAAGTAGCTGGTCGTACTGGATAATTGGTGGTAAAAGAATTTGCATTCATCATTTCTTTCAAGCTTCAAAACGATTTCATGCATACTGTGAGAACAAATTAATTTAGGAAGGTGGAATGATTTGTGAAAGCTGAAATAGCTGAGTGGCATCTGCTAGGCTTTTGTTACTTGTAAACCATAGTTTTCTGGGGATGCCTACCTACAATGATAGGATAGTATAGAAATTCAGATATGCATCCACCACTTGTGGACTGTCTAAAAACTAATCGGGCAAGCGAGAGATACGTATGCTAACCAAAATGCACCTCTTTTGAACACTCACATCCCATTCCTAATATTCGCAGCCTCCAATAACCGTAACCATACAAATGCTGTACTAATAGATTATCTATTGCGTACGGTCGCTTCATGTTATCAAGTGCAATATTATATGTAAAACGCTGTTTATTTTAACTGCTTAAACGGTCACCACATGTGAAGTGTTTGGTCAAACTTTTAAATTATAATGATGTATGTCTAGATTAGTCGCGTAGGCAAATCGTTTAATAAAATACAATTTAGCTGTGAAATATAGTAAGATAAATGTTGCACTAGCGATGAAACAACTTTTCACGCCAAATTAAGACAATGAGGTAGTAGTAGTAGGCAGCCGTTTAGTGATAGTGCTTCTTGCTTGATTCTCAAGGTAAACAAACCGGTACTAAATTAGTACCGAGCTGTTGTAGATTTTGAAAGAGTGAGCCAACTAATGTAGCAAATTCATACTTGTGCCCTAACAGAGTTGGTAGCTGAGCTAGTAGTAGTCAATACTTCATATAACTATCCTCCACTGTTTTAGCTTCTCTTGCATTCAAAGAAAGTAATCCACTGCTTCGTGCTCAAAGGCTAGCTGAGCTAAAGGACAGGCAGGCTACTTTCACGTGGGGAACCAATGCTGCATACACTGGTTGGCCTGGCTATGCATTCGACGGCATATTGGACGTGCCTGATGATGTTGACTTTGCTGACGCCGAAGGAGCAAGCTTCATAGCAGCGGCCCTGTCCGCTGGTGCTAGATTCGGTCTTAAAGTACTTCAATCCTCGAATGAGCATTATACTGATTTCAAGGCATTTTACGATGTCGGCAAGGGTGAGTGCACTATTGTAGAATTCCGAGACATTTTGAATGCACCGAAAGTGACCAGTGAACTTGAAAGATATTCTGCGTCAAATCTAACTAAGCTACGTTTAATCTTGCAGGAATGGGCACTCAAGGCGATGACGAAAAAGTCATGAAGCAAGTCTTCACGAGCTGGACACTTGATGAGGAGTTCGGCAGGCAGTATCTAAACGGACATCATCCCGTGGTACTTGAAAAGTGCCGGAGCTTGCCTCCAAACTTCCCAGCGGAGGAGGAATTGAAAATTCAAGGCCTAACCGTCGAGGTACACTCTCAAGTCAATTTCGCCACATACTTAATCCAAGACTGCAGTAGGTGACTAGTTTCTGGCCTACTGGCCGTAGTCGACCATAACTGACTGACCTTTTCTGCTTGCAATCGGAACCGATCGATCTTAATTGATGTCAGCAGGCCTCTCTCTCTGCCCCGGAAAGATCAAGTATTCAAGTGACTATTCATTAGCCTAGTACCACAATGTGTTCTTATAGAATGAGGCATCTACCATATAAAAATGAAGGATAATAAAGTTCCTCTCAGTGCATAGCCACTTCCCTTACGATAGTCAATTTCGCCACTTACCTAATCCGAGACTGCAGTAGATTAATTGCTTCTGACCTAGTGGCCATAATACACAATAGCTGAGTGATCTTTCGTGCTAGCAATCGGACCCAATTGATCTTAATTGATCTCTGCAGCCCTCGCTCCGTGCCTTTATAAGATCGAATATTCAAGTGAGCCTACACTGGCCGTGTGCTTTTTTGCAGTGCCTCTGCCTGTAAACGGCCATACTCTGCTCTTACAGACTAAGGCATCTGCAATATTAAAATGAGATATAATAGTGCTTTTCTCGGTGCATCTTGACTTTCCTGACACTAGCTCAAGGTTTAGCCAGTTTTTGCATGTTCTTGCTAAAGACAGTGTTTGTCAGGCTGCTGCAATTAAGCTAATAGATCAGAGAGGCATGCACCAGTCATATGCCAACAGTTTGATAGAACCTTCAAACGATAAATTTTAGCAAACAGCTTTCAAATTAACCGTGTTCGTAACTATTCCTCGGGTCGCTATTCCTGCCTAATCCCGCATGCATTCTGTCATTACAGTCAGGAAGCTTGTACATCGCCAACTACTCTGTGATGGATAGTCTTCTAAAGCCCGGTGAAATGTCTACTACGGCGTTCTACTGTGCACCAATTTGCCTTTTCCGAATGCTTCCAAATGGAAAACTCATTCCGATAATTATCCAGCTACATCAAAAACCAGGAGCTGAAAATCCTCTGTGGACATCAAGAGACGGCCTGGGCTGGTTACTGGCCAAAATGTACGTGCGAAACGCCGACGGAAATCTCCATCAAACACTTTCACACCTTATGAAAACTCATCTCGTACTGGAAGCAGTGACGGTCGCCATGTGGCGTCAGCTTCCTGAGGCCCATCCTGTGTTTAAGCTTCTCGCTCCGCACACCCGCACAACACTCGCTATCAACGCAGCTGCCAGGGGTACTCTCATCAATGCTGGGGGACTTTTCGACCAAGGCATGGCCATCGGAGTCAAGGGAGCAAGTGCACTCATCCGACGTGCATTCAGCACATTCAAGATACAAGACCTTCACTTCCTCGAAGCGATTCGAGCTAGAGGCATGAATGGCGATGTTCCTCACTATTACTTCCGTGACGATGGCATCAAGCTATTTCATGTCATCAGCGATTACGTCAAAGAGGTCATCGACATTTATTATCTGAACGACGACGATATTAAACAGGATACTGAACTACAAGCTTGGATGCTGGAGCTGTATACCCATGGCTTTCCCGGCGAGACCCCGGACGGCACCCATCACGGCTTCACAGGGTCTATGGCAAAGAAAGAAGAACTCGTCAGCCTTCTCAATATTATAATATTCCAGGCGTCAGCCGGTCATGCATCTATAAATTTCTCGCAGATGGCATACTACGGCTTTGCACCCAATGCCCCTCTGATGATGAGAGCTCCGCCGCCGACGTCCAAGGTCGGAATCACTATGGAAACAGTCATGGCAAGTCTACCTCGTGTTCCTGACGTTTCCAATCAAGTCTCAACTGTCTACACCCTCTCCAGATACGCTAATGGCGAAGTAAGTTTGTGCAGTAAAACTTCGTTTTTATGCAGCTACATCTTATATCGAGACGCAAATTATTCTTATTTTTTTGTAGGTCTTTCTTGGTGTCTTCCCGGAGCTCCATTTCACTGATGCCGCAACCAATGCTGCTGCAAAGAAATTTAAGGCAAATCTTGACCGGTTGAACACCGAACTCAGTGCAAGAAATGCATCACTGGGTGCGGAATCCTACCCATACATGCTTCCAAGCTTGGTTCCTAACAGCATCGCAAAGTAATGTTTGAGATCCATGAAGAATTTCAATAAATACATATTGGGCAAGATTTAGATAGGTTTGTTCCACACCACCTTGCTATTTTTTAATACATGCTTAGAAATGCCTACCAGTTCCATAAAATTGCTACAGTAACAAATGTTCTGTAATATTTTGAGCATCTCTTCTAATCTAATATAAATTAGAGCTTTGAGGTATGTCAAGCGCAGTTAAAAGATCACAAAGGCGTCGTGCCACTAATGGTTTGCCTGTACATAATTTGAATTTCTTCAGCTTGCTAAATGAACGTTCACAACTGGCAACTGATACAGCTATGGTGAGAAGAACTTGTAAGAAAACTTTCAAATTATAAAATGTAACGTGTCTCCGTCTGTAGTTACACAAAGCCATGAAGACTATGTGGGTGTTATGCAAGAGACTTTGGTATAGCTAACTCACAGCCTAAGTGGCATTCGGTACGCATTCAGTAGCAATTGCATGGAAGTAGCATCTTAAGACCACCAGAAAGGATAAGCCATTGTCGGCAGCAGGAGAGTAGTTGTCGTTGCGTAAGAGTCATGGAAGCGATTTTCACAGTCTAGGACCTTCGCAGAGCTAAAGCTTCTTTCGCCAAAGATTTTTAAGCGAAGGAATAGAATACCTAATTCATTGTGCATGCAGGACCTGAGGGCACAATCAGGCTGAAACTGGTGCAGCAGTTCAGCTAGGTATTTAGAAGCCAACCTTCTCTGCCTGCCGTTCCAGCTAATCGGACCCTCTCTCTCTCTCTCTCTCTCTCTCTCTCTCTCTCTCTCTCTCTCTCTCTCTCTCTCTCTCTCTCTCTCTCTCTCTCTCTCTCTCTCTCTCTCTCTCTCTCTATTTCAGTCTCTCTGCTACTGCGGCGGAATAAATAATTATAGTCTGACTGTGCGTTATTAACCATCAGTGAATATGCTCGCCAACAAGTCTGCTTCTCCGAGCATCGTTTAAGCTAATTGCGGTTCTGTTTGCTCGTCTTTCTCCAGCCAAGTGAATTCTGACGACTGCAACCGACCGCGGCTCTCAAACGTATTGAAGCCTATCTCGTCAATGCGACCGCCGTTAGTGATAATCATAAATAAAAGGCAGACAGCTACAATGGCAGCGACGATAAAGGCATTTGAGAATACTATTTGTTCGAGCCCAATAAGGTCGCGTAGCCAAACTTTGACATCTATTGTAGTTGGCTGTGCTTGGTTTCCTGTATCATTCTGGCCAAGAAAGGTCTTGCCCTGAATTATTTTATTATGACCGCAAGACTATTATTCATGATTCTAAACTATGGCGACTCAGAACAGGTTATTACACAATCTATGGTTAGGGGGTTGCATGAATAACTGCAATACAGCTGCCGTTTCCACAAAAAATCTCAACAATGTGGTTTAAATTTCAACTTCTCTAGAATTGCGTTCCCGCCAATTTTCAAGTGGTTTTGCATGGGCGTTCACATGCTTTGGCCTCTAATGACCGGGCTATCCAGCCTTTATACGATATATATTCCAACTGTACGAAAGCCGCCGATTCCTCAATACTCGTCGCCCAACTTAAGTTTTGATTCCACATTCCAGAAAAAACGTAAAATTGTATGCCGCTGCACGTTCGCATTACCGCGCCTTCGATCGAAGTCAAGGGCCATCTAGCCTCTCAATGCGTTCGAGCTGCAATAAAACTGCTATTTCAGAAATAACCTTCGTGCAACTGCATTTTCAAATTTTTATAACAGAAAACTGCGTTGAGAGTTTATCTAACAGATTCCATGCAACTACGTTCACTTGCAATGGCGTTTAGTGGTCTGGGCCAATAGCTTCACGCGAGCCGGGAAGCCTTATGCCAGCTGTGGTATTTCTGTCTGTCATGTCGTCCTACTCTCCGCAGCAGCGGTTGGTCGATGTCAGCTGGCCTGTCAATCCTACCGTCCCGGCTAGCTTTTCAAGAGTAGGCAGCGCTGGCTTAAGGTCCTCGTCTTCGTCACCGCCAGCCGTACGGCAGCTGTAGGACTCGTTTCTCTGGAACGAGTGAGGTGAAAGGGCTGCTCACGCGGGCGATCGACGGCCACGTGGCAGAGCAAGCAAGCGCCCGGCGAATACGCTGAGCGCTCACGAATACGGTCGCACGGTGCTCGCAGCAGAGCGAAATTCACGGTTGTGTTTTTGTTTGCATGACCGCGTGGTCCCTGCGTAGGAATTCGGTGCCGCTAACCGGAGTCAGACCGGGGAAGTGGAAGGAAGGATGGATATCCTTCGTAGGAGAAATGGCCCTCAGCGTATCTACCTTTTTGCGAAGGCGGAAGAGGAATCTTAGCTCTCCGGTCAAGGTTTTGATTCTGGTGAAGCGACGATCGAGAAGTCAGCGCCTCTGTGGCAAGCCGCTGCACGCCTGAACCGACGTCGCCATCGCAAACCTAGTAGAGCGGGCCCTCCGTCTATTTGGGTACCTCTCCTGTATAGACGGTAGTTAGAGGTATTTCCTATAGAGGTATTTCCTAAGTCAGTGTGTTTTTTGGATGAGAACTTGTTGGTGGATAAAACCGAACTAGACGCACAGCCACATTGTTCACTTGCGAATACAGTTCAGAAAAATCTCGTAGTATGTGTGCATCACGTAGCAATTCACGTCACGAGTTCACAACCCTTAGTAATGGTACGTAGGTTAGCATCGGAAACACTGTGGGTGTGCTGACCTTATTGCACATAGACGCGCAAAGAACCAAATTCGGCCTTAGGCTATGCCACTAGATTAATGGCAAGTTACGTCTCCTCCGCCAAGCCCACACACTGCATTACAACATATGTGAGTCACTGTGATTCAGCCTTCACGTGCTTGTGGTTGCTGACACTGCATTTTGCCACTAACCACACATGCATGCTGACCTCGTGCGTGTCACCCCTGACCTAGTTATTCTTGACGTTTCTTGAGCATGCTAACGCTAATCATTTGAATGTGCTTCCTTTGCTGCAATTGTAAAGCGTCTAGAAAGAGATAAAGTTCTCTGAGGGTGCTTTATCAAATATTGCTATTATTATAATTATAATTATTATTATTCTGGCAATAATGCGTTGTGCACTGTCAAGCCCAAGTCTTGTATAAGGCTGGAGGAGTAGAGCTTGACAAGTTGGGCCACGAGGAAGCTGAGGCCAACGCTTTTGATCGGTCGGGAGATCGAAGTGGGAAGTCAGAAGTGCTCTAGGTTCTGTAAGGCTGGCTGAGCGCCATTAAGGTCTAGCGACGTTACGAGCGTGGATGGTGGTAGCCTAAGGACATTAGTACACAAGCCCCCTACATCGAGGTTGTAATGCAGTTTTAGAGGTTGGTCTACACTAATGTCCTTCGGCTGCAAATAATGGCCTCAACCGTTCAAGTCCATGCTCAAGCCAGGCTAAACCAGCTACGCTGGAAAGTTGTAGCACCAGCTTAGTGCGTGGAGGGATCGGTTAGATAAGGGATGAAAACATTTCCTACAACGAGGGGGCCTTCGGTAAATCAATTTGACAAGCAAATGTGACCAAATGCAGCATGCTAAATCTTCCAGCGCTCGCCCAAACTCGGGTCCGAGTAGGGACTCACTGCTGCTGCTCCATCCGTGCTTCACTGGCACTTTCTTTGCCCTTGTTTCGCCAGCTCTCATTAGCTTACGATCGCAGCAAATTCTCGTTAGCTTCTCGTTGGCTTACTGTCTAAGCAAGCAGTCTCGCAGCTTATTTGTAACTATCTTCGAGGGCTGTACTCTACTTGTGACTCACTGAGCCAAAGGACTTCGCTCAATTGAGCACGTATTGGCCACTAGCTAATTTATAGCACGATAATCTCGTTTACTTGGTAGCCGTTAAAAATCGGCCAGCAACTGGCTGAAGAAGTCAAATTGATTTACTGGCCATGTTAATCCGGCTTCTCAATTGAAAAGTTCATATGGAATCCTCGTCACCAACTTTTTCAGGCCATAAAGGAATGATTTCACTACGTGCAGTGGGAAAGCCCTCGGCTACCGAGTTTATGGCTGATATGAGCTTGTCCTGCCTTGCATAGGGGGTGGCCGCTAGATGTGCCTATCTCTGACTCATTATGAAACGCAACGAAAGAATCGAATAATTAGCCTGATTTCATGGCATTCTAGGACATTTCCGATAATAATTACTCGCTGCATGTACTAATAACATCCACACATGGATAACGGAAAATTTTCCAAAGCTAAACGGGGATAACACTAATTTACTAGTTATGGAAAAACCCAGTGTGATTCGGAAATTGGAAAGGCTGCCGCTCAGAATTGGCTCTAAATAAAAATAAATGAAAAATCCTAGCTGATTTAACAGCTTCTCTTTGTATAGCGACATATGAGTCTTTATGGCTATCATAACCGCTTGCAGTGGCGATAAAGAATCGCTCACCGCAGGAGTCGAGCCCACGACCTCAGGCCCGAGGTCGTGAAAGCAACCGCCTTACCTAGTGTGCCGTCACGGCTCACCAAGCATATCTCCTGTTGAATCAGCTCGAAATCTAGGAGTCGTATTCCAAAGTGACCTCTCGTTAGACGACCACATCAGCTCCACAATCAAGTCTGCCTACTGTCAGATACAAAGCATTGCTAAAATTCGGGCTTGTTTAGATAAGGATACCACGTCTTAGTTGGTCCATGCATTTGTGACATCCCGTCTTAACTTCTGTAACTCACTGCTTGCTGGCCTACCGGCATGTGCAATCAGGCTATTACAGCTGGTGCAAAACTCTGCATCTAGGCTTGTCTGTCGTGAGCGTCTCAGCTGCCATATCATACCACTTCTCACTGACCTGCACTGGCTGCCAGTCAAGCAACTGATCGACTTCAAGGTTTTGTCGCTCACGTTAAGGACACTTCATTCTTTGACCCCAGACTATCTCTCAGATCTACTCCCCCCACCACGCCAAGCATCGCATCGCCTGATTTTCGGAAACAAACAGTCTACCAATACCTCCTACAAACCTCAAATCCTTTGGAGACTGTGAATTTAGTTCATATGCTCCCAAAGGCTGGAACTCACTCCCTACTTGCGTCAGAACATCCCCTAACTTGACCATATTTAATTAGAACTAAAAAGCACACCTATTTAGAACAGCATTCAGTGGGTCCCTGTGATCCGTTCTTCATATGCTTATGGGTGCTGACACTTTGCATGCTGCCACTAACATCCATGTTGACCGTGTGCATATCACCCCTAACCATGTTATTCTTGTTGTTTATCAAGCACGATATTACTCACCGTTGAATCGCGTTTCCCTTTGCAGCAAATGTAAAGAGCCTAGACAGCGATTGAATTCTCTGAGGGGGCTTTATCAGCTGAGTTATTATTATTATTAATCTATTGCACTGCATTTGTGATATCCGTCTTGACTTCTGTAAGTCACTGTTTGCTGGTCTACCGGTCTATGTACTCTTGCTATTAAAGCTGGTGCAAAATTATACGACTAGACTTGTCTCTCGTGAGCTTCGCAGCTGCCACATCACACTGCTTCTCGCCGACCTGCATAGGCTCCTAGTCAAGCAACACATAGACTTCTAGATTTTGTCATCCACTTACATATCCCTTTACTCTATAAGTTTCCAGTTATCTAGCAGATCTACTCTACATCCGGGTTAAGCATCGTACCATACGCTTTTTCGGAATCCAACTGATTAACCACACTTCGACAAAAATCTCAAATCCTTCGGAGACCGTGCCTTTACTTCGTACGGTCCCAGAGCCTGGGACTCACTCTCGACTTCTGTCGCGACATTTCCTGCCATGCCAACATTTAAAAAGAAACTAAGAACTCATTTATTTATGACAGCATTTAGTGTCCCTGTGATTCAACCTTTATGTGCTTATGCCTTATGACGTTGTGCATGCTGCCACTAACCATGCTTCCATGCTGACCCTGTGCATATCAC
>WPIO01000010.1:8887500-9007500 GCA_009760855.2 Cristatella mucedo | reverse complement strand
CCTTTGCTGTTCTCCATTTATACACAAGCTCTAGGAAAAGAAATTAAGGCCCATTAAATAGGATATTACTTTAATCCTGACGATACTCAGTTGTATTTGTCATTCAAACCGTCGGAATCTGCTGCAGCAACTGAGAAACTCAATGCTTGCCTTGCCGATATTCGGTCCTGGATGTCGGAAAACTTCCTGAAATTGAATGATTATAAAACCGAACTGCTGCTCATAGGACACCCTAAGCGTGTGGCTGGATTACAAGGCTTTGCTCTTCTAATAGGTGATGCTGTTGTGCGACCATCACATCGTGCTCAAAACTTAGGTGTCGTTTTCGACAGCTGCCTCAATTTTAAAAGCTTCATTCAGAAGACTGCTTCTGCAGCTAGCCATCTCGCCCGATCCCAATCCAAGATTAATAGCTGTCTCCCACAGTTGCTTGTAAAAAATTTAACTAGCTCATTAGTTCTGTCTCGGCTTCATTGTTGTAATTCCCGTTTGGCTGGGCTGCCAAATAATACTATCAGGCCACTGCAGCACACTATGAATATGGCTGCAAGACTAGTCTTCAAGTCCCAGTGGTTTGAGCATACGTTTCCTTTGCTAAAAGAGCTAGGATGGATGCCGGTTGAGCAACGGACACACAGCAAAGTTCTTAGGCTGACCCACAAGGACCGCGACGGCTTGGCTCCTTCGTACCTAGCTGAACTGCTGCACCAGCTTCAGCCTGTGCTCGCCCTCCGGTCCTGTGTGGACAATAAATTAGCTGTTCTATTCCTCTGCTTAAAGACAGTTGGCGAAAGAAGCTTTAGCTCTGCAGGTCCTAGACTGCGGAACTCGCATTCACAATTCTTTCGCTACGACAACTACTCTCCTACTGCCGACTATGGCTCATCCTTTCCAGCGGTTCTGAGCTGCTACTTCCATGCTACTCACTATCTCAACTGCTCTCCTGACTCTGCTATGCTTCCCTCTTTCTCTTTGTTGCGTGAGACGAAGTCTGTTGGCTACCAAGTGCGTACCGAAAGCCGCTTAGGCTGTGATTTCGCTATACAAAACTCTCCTGAGTAGCATCCACATGTTCTTTATGACTTTGTGGAGTTACAGACGGAGATAAATTACATTACATTACTACCACTACTCGTGGTGCTTCTTCAGCTGCTGCTGCTGCAACTACTACGGCAACTTTTAAGTTCAATGCTAGCTTCTGCCTAGGTGCTATTGTTTGCTGATGTGGTATCGGTGGCACGTCCCTGCCCCCCTCATGGCGGTCCAAGGGCAAGCCAGATCTTGCTGCTCCTTTCCGAGTGCCTCTTAGTACGGTTAATTCTGTTAGCGTCAGGTGTCTGAGCGTCAAGTTATTCGGACGACTGCTAGTGAAACTAGCCGCAAATCCGAGGCTCTGAAATTCAGCGTTTCTACAGACGGCATGCAACCCTAATGTAAATAATGGTCTATCAAATAACATATCAGATTCTCCTGGTTCGAATGTGCTACAACTGTTCCGTTAAGATTCTGCTCCACAACTTGAATTATAGGTCACAGTATGCTGGTTCAGGTTGTCTTCATGTGAACTCCGGAACTGTAGAATTTAATCTGGGTTGTCTAGACTGCTGAAAAGAGTAAGGATCGTTGACAGCACCCCTGTACTGTTATTTGGGAAGCAAGTACATACAGCTGCTAGGTTTTCCTTGGTGGGCAGTGGCTGCTGTGTTTTCTCAGTAGGCAACAAGAAAGCAGGCATAATCGCGATGCTAACGCAAAACCGACGGACAGAAACTGTTACAGCCTAATCCAAGTGACATTGCTGGCAGAGCTGCATACTGATGTCATTGAAGTCGTATGCCATCGCCAATGAGATGCAACCTAAGGCTTCAGTTACATTGTAACCTGTATTTTGTGGCTACTTTATCCTTCTCAGGGTCGCTCCAGGAAACTGTCGTCTCTAATTCATCAAATAAAGTTAATTTTTGCCCATCGTGACAAACGTCTGGTTTCCGTCTGACAAATAACTAGCAAACAGGCCGCCCTACACTTCTAATCGAACTGAATGCTTAGGACTGATTATGTTTCGTTTGTTTAGCGCCCTAAAAGAATTTAATCTCCATCCAGGTGCTGCAATGTGCCACAATGCCTGCAATGTGCCATTCGAACCCACGACCTTGGTCATTAAAGGCAAGCAACTTACATCTGGGCCAAACTGTTGAGGTCATGTAAAGCTATACTGCTGTCAATCGTCACAGTCCAAGATTCTTGCTCTTCATTTCACTATTCTGGGGGCTGCTGATGCCAAGGTTGTGAAGAAATTATAACAATACATTGGTATAACGACTTCAAAAAATTAATATCTTTATATTGTCATTGTTCATGCTACAGCTGACCATATTATGCTTGTATACATTTTGGATTTTACCAATAAACATTTGATCGAGCCTCCTGTACAGCATATGTACAGTACCTGATATGCTGTACAGGAAGCTCTATAGAATGGTTATCGGTAACATCCACAATTTATACAAGCATTATATGGTAAGCTGTAGCATGAACGGTGTCTAAATGTTAATATGGTTAGTGGTAACATGCACAGCTTCAGCACTCACCGGCACACAAAGTGCAAATCACAAAGACTTACCGAATGCTGTGAGAACCAGGTGCATTTTAAGCTTCCTTTCAAGCACCACCAAGTTAAGGAGTGTCGCGAATGTAGTCACGAGTAAGTTCCAGGTTTTTGGGAGCATAATTACTAAAGTACGGTCACAAAAGCGTTGCAGTTGTTTTGAGTGAGAGCTAAGTGATTTGAGTCAGAAAACCAGTGGTCCCTTTCCTTGCCTGCTGGGGGAGAAGATCTGATAAGTAAGCTGGAACCAAAGAATGAAGGGACCTAAAAGTGAGTGACAGAACCTTGAGACAGATACGCTGACTGATTGAGAGCCCGTGCAGGTCGGCAAGAAGTGGCGAGATGTGGAAACTGCGCTGCTCACGACAGACAAGTTTAGTTGCCGAAATTTTATCAGCTGTAAGTGCCTGATCACACAGGTGGTAGACTTGCGAACAGTAAGTTGCTGAATTCAAGATGGGAGGTCACTTGAATGCAGGGACCAATGCAGATGTTGTTTTCTTTGTCAAAGCAAGCCCGAATATTGGCAATGCTATGCAGTTGAAAGTAGGCAGTCTTGACTGTGGAGCTCATTTGGTCGTCTAGTGATATGTGACTTTAGAGCTGAACACCGAGACTTCGTGCAGATACGATGGAAGATATGCTGGAAGAGCCAATTTCAGTGTGAGCTTTCTGATTACTGAGACATTATTTGTGAAACCATAACTAGTAATTTTAATTGATCATAGTTCAGTTCTAGGAAGCTTGCTGCTATCCAAGTGTGGGGTTGTCAGCAATACATGCAGTAAGTGAGTTGAGAGATATTGACATGGTAGAAGGACGGGAAAGGTGCCACTGTGTGTTATATTCATATCACTGAAAGCCCAGATTGTGTTTGGCGATCGCATCGGCAAGACGAACAGTATAAATCGTTAAATGAATCACACCACGTACAGAGTCCCGAGGTAACCCTACTTTATTGGCTCATCGGATCATCTTTGTCCGTCCACACCGATACACTGGAGTCTCTCATGTAGATAGGACCTAAAACATTACAGTGCAATGCGATTCCTGGGTGAAATAGGAGGCGCTCAATGAGGACTTGGGGATAACTATCATCAAATGCTGCCGAAACATCAAGCAAAGCAAGCATAGAGACTTTACCTAAGTCTTCATTAATCAGAAGGTACACCCGAAGCAATGCTGTATCAATGTAGTGATTAGTGCTAAATTGGACTAGAGCTTATTTTCTTGGTTTATACTTTCAATGTAAGAGTTAAACGGGTCTGCCACTACCCATTCTGGTGTGCTAGATACGAACGACAAGGAGGGGACTGGGTGGAAGGTTTTTAAGTTCTTTTGGTTACAGTTCTTTTCTAATTGTTGGCCTAGCTAGAGCCTTTTTGAAAGGTGCAGTGACAAGACTGGAGGCTAGGAACATATTTATCATGTTAGTAATACATGACAGCAGTACATATATATGCATTGTGAAGTAGAAAATTGTGAATAGAATATACAGGGCTTGTTCATTGACTGGGAGATTAATTTCAGGTTGAGGTCACTTGTAGCTGCTTTGAACATAAGGATTTATGTTCTACAAGGAATTGAGGGAGATGATTCTTGTGGGGATGTTACTGATGGAAAGAAGTCAAGCAAGAATGCAGTTACCATAGGGTTGGACTCTCCGATCTTTTCCTTCTTGCATACAAAGAAGCCAGAGAAACACTTAGCTAAATCACCATTAGAATGACTAGGAATAGAGCTATCCCAGAAACAGTTAGGGACACTGTTGATGGTAAATATTGGCATTTTTGGATAGCCCTACTCTAATTCGACAGTATATTTATAGAAGCTAGACTTTGTCTTTGCTAGGATTGATTGGTATGATCTGCAGTAGTCCTTGTATACCTGTTAATGGAATAGTTAATCCTGGTCTTAAGAATGCTTTCTCAAGCTTGCACTTAGTGCACTTAGCTAATTTAATGTCTGTGGTGAGCCATAGGCCATCTGGGCCTGGGTCAAAGGTGCAAACTCGCCAAGAGCATCGGCAATGTCGAATTGTAGCATTCTATCAATAACGACAAGTCGGATGAGGAATTTAGCTTGTGGAACGAAGGAGATATTTTTTCGCGGGCAGCATGGATGTCAATGGTCTCACAGTTTTATGATTCACAGATGATTTTGAATCTGGAGGACGGCACTCTCTGCAGACTTAATAAGATCTGCATATGATCAGAGGTGCAGAATTTGATAATGATAGGAAAGAGAGCAGACAGTTGTGCGAGAACATTTGCTCGAGAGGAATCGCTTGTTGTGAGTGGGTCATGGACATGAGCAACAAGCAAAATTAGTCAGTCGGTGAAATAAATTCGGTCCTTAAGACGTTAGTTGAGTAGTTGAAATGAATATTAAAATTCTTGAAGAACGACCAAGGGGCGATTTCTTGCGCAGAGAGCGTAAAGGAGATTGCAGTAATCTTAAAAAAGAAGGGCCTGGTACCTGAGTGAAAAAGATTACTACCACCAGTACTTATTTATTGTCGAGGGACTATAAACAGAGATTTGAAACAATGCGTCGAGAGGACTGCAAACGATCTGAAATTGAGGGATGAACATGCCAAAATGTCAATTCCCATCCCTTGTGATTGATCTATAATAATAGTAATATTAATAATCAACCACCTCTTTAACCACTACCAGGTTAGCTCCTTACCTCGTGATCCATGTGATGATCGTGATGATGTGATGATGGTGATGATCATGTGATCTAGCTGATCGCTTCTCTAGCTTCATTGTCAACAAGATAGACAAGATCGGGAAGTCTATCGCTAAGATGGCAGCATCCCATTCCTCAATCCTATTCCTCATTACAGCACCTCAATGTCTACATTGAAGGAGGTCACTAGTGACCTCATCCTGAAGTTCATTTCCCAGTCAAAGAACACTAGTCCTATGGAACCTATTCCCACTGTCCTGCTTCTACGATGCCTTGATCTTCTACTGCCAGGCATAAGTAAAATCATTAATTGTAATTAAACTCAGGTCATGACAGAGCACCTCTCAAAAAGGCTGTAGTCAGACCACTAGTCAAGAAAGCAACACTAGACCAAGAAAACTTGAGCAATTACCACCCAGTCTCCCTTCTGCCATTCCTATCAAAGACACTGGAACGAGTCGTGACACATCAGATGAAATCATATATGAAAACTTCAAACCTTTCTAGTAAGTTCCAGTCTGGTTTGAGAGCTAATCACTCCAAAGAGTCGACATTGCTTTGGGTGTGCAGCGACCTACGTAGGAATTCAGCCCTGAGCCGAGTATCTCAGCTTGTTTTGCTCAATCTTTCGGCAGCTTTTGATATTATCGATCATGTAGTCCTCCTGGAGCACCTCTGATCTTGCCTGGGCACTACTGGCACAATATTGCGATGGTTCAGATCAAATCTCTGCGGGTGGTTCCAGAGTTTTGATGTGAATGTACAAAGATCATCCGATGAACCTCTAAAATATGGGATAACTCAGGGTTCTGTGACTTGTCCAGTTTTGTTCACGATTTATACTCTTCCTCTTGCTGATGTGATTGCCAGATACAATCTAGGCTTTCACTTCTATGCAAATGACACTCAGTTTGACCTTTGCTTTGATCCCTCCCAAAACTCCAGCAAAGTGAATTCTCTCAACTCCCTTGCAGTATGTATTAATGACATCTGCACATAGATGGCAGCAAATTTTCCTTAAATTGAATAATGATAAAACCAGAATACTAGTTGTTGGAAAACCAAATGTGATTCAGAAATTGAAACGGCTAACGCTCAAAATCGGCTCTGCCAGCATATCTCCTGTTGAATTTGCAAGCAATCAAGATGTCATATTCCAAAGCAACCTTTCATTAGACAGCTACATCAGCTCCACTGTCAAGTCTGCCTACTTTCAGCTAGATAGCTATGCTAAGTTTCAAGCTTAATTTGACAGGGATACCATATCTAAGTTGGTCCATGCATGAGTGACATCCCGTCTTCACTTCCGTAACTCTGCTTGCTAATCTACCGGCTTGTGCAATCAAGCGCTTACAGCTGGTGCAGACCTCTGCAGCTAGGCCTGTCTTTCGTGAGGTTGCAGTTACCACTTCACACCACTTCTCGCTGAACTGCACTGGTTACTAGTCAAGAAACGCATCGACTTCAAGGTTCAGTCTCTCACTTTTATTTTCCTTCATTCTTTGACTCTAACCTACCTGTCAGATCTACTCCCCCACTAGGCTAAGCATCGTAGTGCCAACTTTTTGGAGTCTAACTGTTTACCTATACCTCGTGCAAACCTCAAATCTTTTGGAGACCGTGCCCGTAGTTCGTATGCTCCCAAAGCCTGGAACTCAGTCCCGACTTGCGTCACGACATTCCCTGACTTAACCACATTGAAAAAAAAGTTAAAAACGCACCTAGTTGTGACAGCATTTAGTGGGTCCCTGTGATTCGTCTTTTATGTGCTTATGTGTGCTGAAACTGTGCATGCTGCCACTAACAACAATTTCTGGCTGACCCTGTCCACATCACTCCTAACCATGTTTATTCCTTTTGGTTATTGAGCATGCCAACACTAACCATCCGATCGTGCTTCAGTCGCAGCAAATTTAAAGCACATAGAAAGAGATTAAGTTCTCTAAGGGCACCTTATCAAGTGTGTTAGTATTACTATTATTAATATTATTATTATTATTGTCTCTAACACAATACAGGGTCACTTACCACCTCAAAAGTGTCATTCACAAATGGCTAATCAGTTCATAAAAGCATTTAACACACTTTATAAATATATATTACAATATAATTAATTTATATAGCGTCCTAAGAGAGCTTGATCTCTATCCCTGTGCTTTTTAATGAACACGGGGCTCCAGTGCATGACCTCCGTCTTCAACTACGAGCATATGGCCCTAAGGCCAAACCAGAATGCCAACGAATTCCGCAATCCAAACGTCAGATAAACAAACCTATTCAACCTTTTTTGATTTTAAGTTTGCATCTTTGACAGTGTAATGTAGGCATCCCCAAGCGTGTCCAATCGTTATTCTTGATTATTCAAATGTCTATCTAACCAAATGTGTGGCTCATAGTTACCCAGAGAAGCTAGAAATAAAACTGTGGGACCCAAAGCACTGCTAAATTTGATCGACTTGTCACAGAAGAAGTGCTTCGCCTCTTCAGACTTGTCTTTGGTCGGTTGTACTGTCTTTGCACGGTGTAAGGCATGGCAGCTATTAAGCCCTGTTAAAACATATTTTTCACAGGGGTTAGCTGCAGGTTTTCATCAGGATCACATTTCTCGGAATATAAATACACACACACACACACACACACACACACACACACACACACACACACACACACACACACACACACACACACACACACATATATATATATATATACATATACATATATATATGTACATATATATATATATATATATATATATATATATATATATATATATATATACCATACGATTGATGAATCTACTCCTTTCCGAATGTGTACGGTTTTCTGACAGCTCACCCAACTTTAAAGAACCAAAGGCTCACTGTTAGTCGCCAGGCGTTTTTTCAGAAATTGTCGCTTCAGTATTCATGCCAGGACTTACATGTTTAATTTTTTCAGCCGCGATGGCTCACTAGGCACGGTGTTTGCTGTTCACGACCTCGGCACCGAGGTCGGGGCTTCGAATCCTGTGGTGGGCGATCCTTTATCCCATCTGCAAGCGGTGCCAATAGTCGTAAAGGCTCTTCTGTCGATTAAAAAGGCTGTTGAATCAGCTAGTATTTTTTATTCATTTGGATTAGTTTTGAGAAATATCAAGTGGCAGTGAGCAGAGTATGGTATGTCGTTTGTTCAGTGTGACACCCAGCTCTGGATTAATATACGAGAGCAAGCTCAGCTGATCTGAATTTATTTTGAATCTTCGGGTCACCTGGAGATAATGTAGTTATCGAAGCATGTAGCTGACAGTGTTGATGAGTAGTGGTGAGCCACATCGATTGTCATTGTATAAATTTAAATACCATTTAACTAATTGTTTTACTGTGCTGAGACTGCAAATAGCTTCACTTCGTCAGCGCATTGTGGGGGTTGTCTCCATCATCAATTTTTTTTAGAGAACTATGGTCAGCCAGACTTGTCAGAAATTTAAACTTAGCAAAAAATGAAGAACATTAACCAAGAAGCGAATATAGCCGTGCGGCATTAGCTAGCTATAGCTCACAGTGGTATTGAAGCCACAACTTCCGGCACAGAATCGGCATGCTTCCCATCTGCCAATGAGCTATCGATTGCGCCAGATACTATATTTGTCGCATATTCTCTGGAGTTTGAAAACCTTCCAACTTCTCGCACCAAAACTATTTCTATTTTTCTATTCTGAAAGCTCATTTCTATGGAGAAATTATACGTAAATCTCCTGCTGACTCTGAGCCAAACTGTGTCATAACGGTTACCAAGAAGCTATTCTTCGCTTATTGCATAATTTGAAATACTGCCTTATCACTTGAATTATTCCGCCAAGTTATTGTCACCTAATAGAAATTTTTTCCTGCGCTTGCTACTCGTTTAAATTGTCCTTCAAATGACATTTCTCTGGTTCTTTGCAGTTTCTTGTAAGCTGAAGTTCTAACATAGCAAAATAACTAAGCTATCTAAAATTTAAATGTAATTTTAAATAGCGATTCAATTAAAATTTATGTATATAAATCATTTGTACAGCGCCCTAAGAGAACTTAATTTCTATTCAGGCGCTTCACATATGCCACGGGGCTCAAGCCCACGACCTCGGCTCGGTTTTGATCAGTGCGAGCACCTTAACCACTGGATTCACTAAATCACTTCTGCATTTATTCCCAGAGTCAATCTAGCCGTCTCATTATTCGTACTATGAAAAAATACCTAATGCATGATAACGTTTTAAATTTAGAAAGGCACGAATAGTAATGATAGAAAACACAAAGCAGCCAATTTAGGCATTTTCCAATTGAAAGGAATACAGTTTGCATATATAAGACAGTTAGAAAAGTAGGAGATTGACACAATGGTTAAGGGATTTATAAATTACCAGAAGGAGCTCGACTTCAATAGAATGCTAGACATGTGGCAATAATTTCTGCGATATGTGATATACGGTACAGTGGTATACAGATTTACTGATCTTCAGTGGCATTTTTGACGTTCACGACACACACGATGCGTTGCAGCTTTTTGTACCAAGCAATGCGACTTATTCGAGGGAAGGATGACATGCCGCAGTGAGTTAAAGAATGATAAATGAGATGATCCAAATGCATATACCAAAATTCCCGACGTGTTCGAATCTAACCACTCAGTGTAGTAATCACACAATTTTACTGAAAATGGGCACACTTTGCTTGGGAGCTACGTCCAGTAAAAGGTAGCTTAGGAATGGGACACCCAGACTTCGTGCAGAGGACATTTTGACTTGTAAAAACTTTGATAGTTTATTTACCAGGCTCGGAGTGACACGAAGTAGTACAGTATCTTTTAATCATGCTATTCCTGTTGCTTATCGAGCATGCTACCACTAACCTTCTGGTCGTGTTTCCTTGGCTGCAAATGTAAAGCGCCTAGAAAGAGATAGGGCTCTCTGAAGGCACTTTGTCAAGTGTGTTATTATTATTATTAGTATTTTTATTACGATGGTGTTATTTTCATTCAGTGTTATACATTACTTAGACATTCAGGTGTGAATGTCGCAAGTGTAAGATGCAAAGTATTTGATAAACTTTTAGTGGCGTGAAGGACAGGAGGTGTCACATTACAGGCAGGGCTGCATTTATGGAAGCGCAGAATGTGCGTGACAATCGCATCTATTGAATGGGCAGTACATATTTTGACATCGCGTGAACGCAGAAGAAATCGCCGACGTACCTCCATTCCCTTGAAAGTCAGTCGATGAATCTAAGAAGTGGCTATCCAGTCCGAATTACAGCCTCTGACATTAGGTTTGACCCTACGCTTTCAGATAACTATTCCAGAACGGCTTCAACCAGTATTCAAATTCCATGCCGAGTCGCTTCTTGTAAAAACTTTGAGTTACGAAGCTTAAGTTTAGTAAAATTAGCGGCTTTTACTGATGAAACGAGGCTTGTGAAACCACAGTGATGCTTTTTATTACGCCCGTACAATAGTCCTCTGACGTCGTAAATATGCTCATGTAATGTATCTCCGTCTGTAACTCCACAAAGCCATACAGATTATGTGGTTGTTACGCAAGAGAGTTTTCTATAGCAAACTCAAAGCTTTAGCGGCTTTCGGTGCGCATTCGGAAGCAAACAGACTTCGTCTCACGCAACAAAGAGAAAGTGGGAAGCATAGCAAAGTCGGTAGAGCAGTTGAGGTAGTGAGTAGCATGGAAGTGGCAGCTCAGAACCACTGAAAAGTATGAGCCATAGTCGGCAGCAGGAGAGTAGTTGTTGTTGCGGAAAAATTGTGGAAGTGAGTTCCACAGTCTAGGACCTGCAGAGCTAAAGCTTCTGTCGCCAACGGTCTTTAAGCGGAGGAACGGAACAGCTAATTTATTGTCTGCACAGGAGCTGATGGCACGAAGAGGCTGATTTTGATGAAGCAGTTCAGCTAGGTACGACGGAGCCAAGACGTGGTGGTCCTTGTGGGTCAGCGTAAGAACGTTGCTCTGTATCCGTTGGTCAACCGGCATCCTAGCTCTTTTAGCAAAAGAGACACGTGCTCAAACCTCTGGAACTTGAACACTACCCTTGCAGCCGTATTCATAGTCAGCTGCAGTGGTCTAGTTGCTTTCTTTTTTAGACCAGCCAAAAGGGAAAAACAATAATCAAGCTGAGACAGAACTAAGGAGCTAGCTAAATTTTTTTCAGGCCACTGGAAGACAGCTCCTAATCTTGGGTAGGGATCGGACGGGATGGCAAGCTGTAGAAGCAGGCTTTTTAATAAAGCTTTTAAAATTTAGGCAGCTGTCGAAAACGACACCTACATTTTGAGCACGAGGTGATGGTCGCACAGCAGCATCACCTATTAGAAGAGCAAAGCCTTTTAATCCAGCCACACGCTTAGGGTGTCCTATGAGGAGAAGTTCGGTTTTATCATAATTTAGTCTTAAGAAGTTTTACGGCATCCATGATCTAATTTCGGCAAGGCACATTCACATGGTCTCCATGCTCACTCGCAAGGTTCTATCCAGCAAGCTCTGACCTTACGATAACCTTTATTACCACGAGTGGGTGACCACCGAACTGCTGCTCATAGGACACCCTAAGCGTGTGGCTGGATTAAAAGGCTTTGCTCTTCTAATAGGCGATGCTGTTGTGCGACCATCACCTCGTGCTCAAAATGTAGGTGTCGTTTTCGAAGGCTGCCTCAATTTTGAAAGCTTCATTTAGAAGACTGCTTCTACAGCTATCCATCACGTCCGATCCCTATTCAAGATTAGGAGCTGTCTCTCACAGTTGCTTGTAAAATAAACTTAGTTTTGTATCGGCTTGATTATTGCAGTTCCCTCTTGGCTGGGTTGCCGAAGACAGCTATTATGCCACTGCAGCCCACTACGAATATGGCTGCAAGGCTAGTCTTCAAGTCCCAGCGGTTTGAGCATGCGTCTCCTTTGCTAAAAGAGTTAGGATGGATGCCGGTTGAGCAACGGACACACAGCAAAGTTCTTAGGCTGACCCACAAGGACCGCCACGGCTTGGCTCCTTCGTACCTAGCTGAACTGCTGCACCAGCTTCAGCCTGTCCTCGCCCTCCGGTCCTGTGTGGACAATAAATTAGCTGTTTCGCTCCTCCGCTTAAAGACCGTTGGTGACAGAAGCTTTAGCTCTGCAGGTCCTAGACTGTGGTACTCGCTTCCACAATTCTTATGCAACGACAACTACTCTACTACTGCCGACTATGGCTCATCCTTTCCAGCGGCCCTGAACTGCTACTTCCATGCTACTCACTACCTCAACTGCTTCCCTGACTCTGCTATGCTTTCCACTTTCTCTTTGTTGTGTGAGACGAAGTCTGTTGGCTACCGAAGGCGTACCGAAAGCCGCTTAGGTTGTGAGTGGGCCATACAAAACTCTCCTGCGTAACACCCACACGGTCTTTGTGACTTTGTGGAGTTACAGACGGAGATACATTACAGTACATAACACTGGATTATTCGTCACATTTTTTCATGAGTATTAGGCATTCACGAGCATTGCCAGTGCCAGCAATTTTTACCGAGATTACTCAAAATATAGAAACATTCTTTGACTAAAGCTCATCTAGAAGAGATTACATGGATGCTGATTGCTGTTTGAGAAGAAGCTAAGCAAAGTAGACGCAATCTAGTTCAGGTAATATAAGAAAACAATTAAAATATAAAAAGTTAATACATTCATAAATGCGTTAAAGTAAAAGTGAATACCAGCGAAAGGAGAAAGCTAGGGGATTTACCATACGTTGTCACGGGTATTTATTCCACAGATTTTATTACATTTACAGAATGCTAACCAATAAAACAGTCACCTTGCCATCATGAACGCAGTAACTGTTTTAAAAGTAAAAGTGGCTTTGATAAAAACATTCTGAGATGCCAGGAGTGTCAAAATTGGTCTATACTCAGGCTGAATGTTCAAACCTGGCAAGTTGAGAAAAAATCAATACTTACACTCTTAAAATTGGCCAAAACCCTCACAAGATAATAGATAATTTGCTAAACACTTAAACCTTTGACTAACCTAAAACAAGAGTGAACAATTATTATGTGCATGCTAGAAGCAGGATTAGAGTACGCAGCTGAAGGATGCTTGAGGAGGTGTGTAACAATACCTTGTCTAACCAAACGAATAGATAGATTATTTGAGTGCTCTACAAGAAAAGCTGACCTGGCATTTCAACTATCGTGTTATTACGCATAATACTGAGTTATTTAATCTAAAATGGTAAAACCCAACATTGAAAAGAAACCTTTTAGGAAGTCATGAGCATTAACCTCAATAATATATGATGATGTATTCCAACGTGTAAATTTTAATCAAGTTATGAAACAGGTCGCTCACTATGCAAAGAGCATAAGTTCATTACTTTAAACAAAATCCTAGCGGACTAGACGGCCTCTTTTTGTATAGCGACAGAAGAGACTTCACGGCTATCACCACCGCGTGCAGTGGCGATAAAAGATTGCCCACTACAGGAATCGAACCCAAGACCTCGGGACCGAGGTCGTGAAAGCAACCACCTTACCCGGTGTACCATCATGGCTCACCTTAGATAAGTAGCTCCTGGTCTACTTCCAGATTACACACGGTAGGCATCATCAGCGCTGCTTTCATGCTTTTTTTATTTGAAAATCATTACAATCTCGGATCGAATAGCTAACATACTGTTTAGTGAAGCTTACGGTGAGCCGTTATGGCTCACTAGGTAAGGCGGTTGCTTTTCACGACCTCGGCCCCGAGGTCGTGGGTTCGAATTCTGCTGTGGGCAATCCTTTATTGCCACTGCAAGCGGTGGTAATAGCCATCAAGGCTCTTCTGTCGCTTTAAAAGAAGAGGCTGTTAAATAAGCTGGTATTTTTATTTATTTTTTTTATACAAAAATTCGGATTTTTCGGTCGCAATTGTTAACGTACTTTTTAATACTCCCCGTTAAGGTCCTGCTACCTCGCTAAGCCTTGTCACTATTGAACGCATTCTTTACCTTGGTGGAATCCTCCTTAGCCATCTTAATAATAATCATAATAATAATGCACTTGGTAAAGCGCCCTCAGAGAACTTAATCTCTTTCTAGGCGCTTTACATTTGCTGCAAAGGGAAATGCAATTGAATTGTAAGTAAAATCATGCTTGAAAAACAAACAAAACAAATAATATGGTTAGGGTTGACATGAACAGGGTCAGCATGCAAATGTGGTTAGTGGCAGCATGCACAGTGTCAGCACGCATAAGCACATCAAGGACGAATCACGGGGACCCACTAAATGCTGTCCTAAATAGGGGTGTTATCTTATGTTTGTATCTTAGGGACGCCTTCGTATAGGGCGTACGGCCTGAGCATAAGGTATAGAGCTGGGTTATTTACTCGTTGCCTCCTGACCACTGTCTCGAATCTATTCAGCCATTAGGTTAAGTCTCCTTTCTATCGAGGTGGGCAATTTCGTTCCGCAGTTTGATGTTCAAACTCATCTAAGGCTGCTGAAATAACCTCAGATGGAGTGCAAGAAGGGAACTGTCGCCAAGCCTAGATGTCAACCGAGCAGGTTCGCGTCCAGCAGTCGACGCAGTTTTCGTTTCTGTCTCTCCCATCCCAATTCTCTAGGTAAATCCCTTAAACCCAGTACAAGCCTTCGCATGCCACATCCATCACTCTCAGCACAGCAGGCTGGCTGCGGGTGCAGTAGCGATTAAGGAGCGGCTCCGGCAGATTCCACTGTAGATGCCTGGGTAGATAGAGAGCCGCTACATCAGTAGGAGCACAAACTAGACTGTATGAGGCATTCATCAAATTTACGTCGGCAGTGCTAAATAACTATCTAGGAAAATTGATGTCGCTTTCCTTGTAGTATGCCACCTTACGTTTGCTAAACACTAACCCTGCCTGCTCCAAGCGCAGTTTTGCCAATCTTCATTGAATTTAGGACGACCTGCATGTACCGGGTGAATTTTTCGATGTGCAGTTGGGCTTCAAGCTTGGTTCTAGGCGCGAAACACATAATCGTCCGAAGCCTGGGATCCAAAAGAATATTCTTCCGCCGATAACTAATTATTACTTTCCACGCCAGGGCAAAGCAGGAAGATACTCACTTTATTGCCCACCCTCTAGATCAGCTTCCATTGCAGTATGACGGCCGCTCTGGAAGCCCTCGCTTCCTTGCAAGGCCTGCTTGCAGCTTCTGCCAGTCGTTCGTTTGATGCCACCACGGCCACAAGTAAGATCCAGACCCGATAACCGGACGGGGATTGACACACGGAAGCAGATCGTTGCTTGTCTGGGAGTGGTAATAACGATACTTCGGAAGAAATACGCATGAAACACTGCGAGCAGCTTGATATATTCGGATGAGCTTTTGCCCATAAGGCGAAGCTGCAATCCTCTAAACTGGACGGCGGGATACGTAGCATCTCGCGAAGCCTGGCTCTGCATTTTTCGTCGGACACCCAGGTCGTGGAGCCGTGGCTGGCGATGGTGCGAGGACGGCTGAACCTACGTCGTAAACCGATAGAGCGTCTACCAAATTAACTCCCAAGTTTTACTTCTTCCTCTCTTCCAATAAATATGTTGAATGACGGCTTGTTGGCTCATGAGGTGCCTAGGGCCTAGTTAAGGCTAGGGGCGGAAACAGTAGGGTAAGTGGCACTAGCTTGAGGCCCTTAGCAAGCACCCAGGTCGCGAGAAATGCCGAATACCCTCTTTAATAAGGCTACAGAGCAAAAATTATCTAGTCATTTCACAAAATTCAGCGACCAATGTGGTGGTACAGAAGCACATGTCTTACCACTCAGCATGGGGGCTCTGACTGAAGTTCTGATGATTGTCAGTCACATAGGCATTAGAGTGGCTTCGGTTGTTAGATATGTTTGTCAGTCACATAGGCATACGAGTGGCTTCGGTTGTTAGATATTTTTGTCAGTCACATAGACATGAGAGTGGCTTCGGTTGTTAGATATGTTTGTCAGTCACATAGGCATAAGAGTGGCTTCGATTGTTAGATATGTTTGTCAGTCACATAGGCATAAGAGTGGCTTTGGTTGTTAGCTTCGCCAGTGATTCTAGATCAAAGTGGTGATCTGGTTCAAAAGTGTTTTTATAAATGGGATTTAGGTCTCTGGAATGAAAGCGTGAGTGAATCAAGCTCTGCTTAAAACCAGCAACACCTGGAAGACTTATGGGGCTTTCAGTACTCATCTTCTCACACAGTACAGAAGAAGGTATGTACGTCTTTTTGGGAATTAAACACGGAATTGCCTGCCATATGTGCAAGGTGCTTGTGGCAGTCTTTAATATCTTGTCCCTCCATATTGAGTATCTCTTCGGACTATGTTGCCTAGCAGGTGACTCCGAAGATGACCCACAATTAGTACCTAAGGAATGGTGAACCACCTTTAGCTTACCTTCCGTCCATCTCGAAATAAACGGAGCTTCGAGAGGTCTGAACCTCACCAGATGCCGGCTTAATTCAGACAGGCGAATTCTATGCCGGTAAGGCCAGATCAAAATTCCAATAAAAAGCTGTCTCAAAATCGACGTTCCTTTCCTATCCAGCACGAACTTGCTTCCTTGACTCTCTAAAGGTTCGTCCATGCAACACGGCCCAGCTCAGCATCGCTCTGGTCACTTGAGGGATAGTGCCAGCATTAAGGAGGTCGAATCTCATGACTAAGGTCGAGGGTTTGAATCTTGCAGTGTGCGATGCTATGTTGCCTACTCCAAGCGGCTGTGATAGTCAACAAGGCTCTTCTTCTGATGCATTAATGAGGCTTTTAAATCAGCCAGCCCGTACTTCAATGTACAACCTCGCTTGCTCGCTTTGTTGATAGGGTGATGGCAGTGTCACGACTCTTATCCTGGGTGCAACTGCTCTTTAGCAGACCCTCGAGCGAAAACACTTGGTCGGAGACCGATAGTCTTTTTACTGCATTTGAGAAAGGCCAGGGCAATGTCTAGGCCCAGGAACCAGACCTAGGTAATAACTCTAATCGAATCCTCCCACCCGGTTACTAGAACTACCTCAATTCCCAAATTGAACCCTGCCAGTAGAACCCTCATCTCGGAGATCAGCTGTAGGTCTAAGAAGACCAATCACAATACAGGTTATTTACTAACTCTTTTCCTTCTAAGATGCATAGATTAGCTGCTACCTTTCATAACTAACC
The DNA here is from genome assembly GCA_009760855.2 of Cristatella mucedo. Classification (NCBI taxonomy): domain Eukaryota; kingdom Metazoa; phylum Bryozoa; class Phylactolaemata; family Cristatellidae; genus Cristatella; species Cristatella mucedo. The sequence goes on along the minus strand of WPIO01000010.1, from coordinate 8,990,039 downwards.
AATTAAATGTAGCTTAAACTTCTTTTCTGTTCTCGTTCCTGAATCTAACGTAAAGTTTGTTGTTAGACCACTCAGTCAAAATGTAACATACAACCGGAAAGATTCAAGAGAATTCCGCTGTCTATCCACTGCCCCTCTTTATTAATTTGAAAGTATTTGCATATCAGATAGACTCTAATATTTAAAGTTCGGTCCTGGAAAGTGATCTGCACTCTGCTAGAAATAGTGACATTGCATAGTTAGTACTTTGAGAGAATATGCGGAAATTTTGAGAATGCCGACATTACCAAAGACTTTTATTATTCTCATGTATCTATCGGCTACATTTGATGCAAATTCTTGGGATATCTTTCTTCAGTGCCAGCAATCCACCAGTGCATCACTTGCATCGCACTAAAAGGAATTAGACTCTATCTTAGCGAGAGATTTTACATTGTCGATAATTGATGGGCGATCTTCTGAGGAGCCTTAAATTAAGGAATATCCTAAATAATCTTTGCTAGCCCCACTTCTTGTCACATTTCTTTCTCTTTTATTCGAAGTTTAAATGGTCAAGCACAATATATGCTTCCTCTTAATGAATATGAAACAAAGCCATGTCTGCCTTTCGATCACTCATAGTCTTTCAGAGCGTTGAACTTTCTCAACTTCCTGGCAGCATTATAGTAGGCGTTCACACTTTGATGGCCCAAAACTGTTTCACATTCAGTGACGACACAACTAACTTACTGTGAACAGGCCAGCCAAGATCAATGCAGATATTTGATGACCCAACTTTCGAAATGAGCTCAGCAAGTATTGCTCTTATTATATATGCATACAATTTGGGTTTCCTGTTCCATGACGGCCTTTAACTAGACGACTTAATCATCTCTATATTTAAGCGAACTCTAGAGGCTAAGTAACGCTGAAACATTCAGAAGTGTCTAGATAAGTATTCCGTAACCAAGCTGGTTCATGAATATATGATATCATGGTTAGAATCCTGTGGCTCAATACTGGCAGGTATTCTTGCGTGTGCAATGTGTATCTTATAGTTAATACAAGCCACTGTGCTAGGTCTGTTTGTCGTGAACTTTGCAGCGGCCAAACTGCTCTAGTTCTAACCAATGTCAACAAACTCCCTAAAAAGTATAGCATTGACGTACAGAATTTGTTGATTGTATAACTCCCTTCCATTTCCTTTCAAACTCTAACACCAGTAAACCATACCTAACTACCCTCTAATCTGGCGAGGCATCTTACCACCCAATATTTTGATTAGCTTTGCTTCAAAAAACCTCAATATTTATTATATATAATATCCTTATTTGTTCTGCTACAAAAATCTGAAAATCATTCCCTAATGGTGCCAGTATCCTTCTTTACATGCTTAAATTCAAGAAGAAGCGGACAGCTCACCTGTTACTTATAGCTTACACAAGTCATGCATACACGACCATTACATTTTCCCTACTATGCGGATGCGTACTGAGACTTCAGATTTTATCAGTAGCAATTTGATTGATGCACTTTCTTTTTAGAAAATTGAAATCACCCAGAAAGAGATTCGTTTTCAGTTTGAGTGCATTAATAATCTTATTTTATTAATATTGCTATTTTAAGCTTGAGAGGAAATGCTTACTTCTCTAACAAACTCTCATGGCCGTTACATAGATCTGCAAACGCAAAGAATATCTTTGAGGCATCGAGCATTTAGGTTACTTAGGGTATTTAGGGTATTTAGGGTATTTAGGTGCCAAACTGTTTTTGATTGGCCATTTATAAGCCTGACCTCTCGAAATCCAGCTGCTCGGGTACGGATAACTGCCAATGTTATTAGCCTTTTATAGCAGAAGCGGCGATTTGGCGGTCCTAGCATTAGTCAGAGCTGAGCAGCACACCGGATTGTCTTGGTCAGTAATGGCTTGGACTTACAGCTGTATGGCAGTAACAACTTTTGTGATCAGTGCGCCCTTGTAGGCTGGCTCATTGGGAACAATGCTGCCCCCCAGATCTCGATATGCCATGCACTAAAACAGACTGTACTATTTAGTCTTTACTTTTAAGAATCATTTGAGATCTCCATCGTGTGGTCAGTGTTCTGCAAATAGGATGCAAAGAGTCATTAAGACTAAAGCGTAAAGACTAGCCGATTACTTAGTAGAGAATACGATTTATACGCATTAACTTTCTTTATCATTACAGCAATATTATATTGAACTCAAATTAATTGCTATTTCTTGCAGCTTTTAAAAGAAAAAAACTCTTCAAACGAATATGTAATAAGGTATATTAATCAGTGATTAGACTATAAATAACTGTGCCAGAACAAATGACACTGTCAGAATTTCTAAAATTATGCTCGATCATGCTAAAGCTCATGATGACTTGGATCCATAACGTTAAACATTTACAAGATGTATAACCATTTTCACATCTGTCCTCTTCCTCGTATGGGCTACGGCAGCTCCCGCATTTCTTTCAAAGTGCTTAGGTATTACTGTGGATCTCTCCACTGGTCAGATTTTTGACAAACCATATATAGTAATCACAAAATTCAGAAGACCTGTCAATAACTAGCATAACTGCATGTCATGAGCATACACTTTGTGCTGAAAGAGACCCATGTAATCTATAGCTGTTCCATGTTAGGCTTTTTACTCACTCTTTAATTCGGTAAAGATTGTGTAGTTTGTTTTATTTATATCGACTTTACTACACGTAAGGCCGTAGTTGCGATTATTAAACTTAGTAATTGCAATGAAACAAAGAATTTCGTTTGGAGCACCTCAATAAAGCTGGCAGGGTTTGATCGCAATGCTATCCTTGGTAAAATTTTTGTTTCGTGAGTCAAGGCAGAATGAACTTGCGGCCAATTCATTAAAAACTAATCATTCAATGCTTTTTAAATACTTGCCTCTTGGTCACTAAAGTGTTTAGTTTGCAAAAAATCTGTTAAAGTATTGTAATAAATAGAAAAGTAATAATAATGATGCAGGCAAAGTTTTAATTAAGGCCACACTACAGAAGCTCTACCAGTGATTAGTAAACTGATAAACTCTAGCGAAATACCTCTTGCAATTAAGTGTTTCACTATTTTTTGTTGGCAGATTTAAATATTGGTCACTAAAAAATTGTCGTATTGAAAGAATACACGTGTCTAAATTGACTAAAGCTTTGTCTAAATTTGAGAGTTTTAACAATATTGTTATGAAGCTCTGACGTTTAGTTACTTCATTTATTTATTATAATAAGCTGTTTTGTGCATTCAGGCTTGTGAGAAGGTTTGGACACTTTTTTAATCCTCTTGGAGATGTATCTGATGAGCAAGAGTAATGGATGGGTAATTTTATCTTAAAATAGTCCAGTTTTGAGACTTCTAGGTGCGATGTCAATTATAACGCGCTTAAACAAAATAAAGTTATGTCACTCAACACATAACATGAAGGAGTAATTGCAATGCAAGCCAAATAAATTTAGTCGAAGTTATGAATATAGCGGGCAGAACTAGTCTCCGAGCGTCTAGGGCTAACATACTCAAGGCATACAAGTAAGCTCATTTTCATCGGAAGTGTCTACTGCCTTCAAGATTTGAACGTACGTTATTAAAGCAAACTTGTATCAAGACTGGTGCTCACGGAATATCCCATTTAAAATGCTAGAAATGCCTTTAAGACACAGATATTAGAGGGGAGGTATACGTTTTAAGCCTCCTCCTGTAACCTGCTATAATGGAGCGAGCCTTTCTTCCGCCCACTGCCATCACTCAAGCGCGACGTGAAAACCTCACGTGGTTTCCATCCAGGCTATCGAGAGCTTGTGGCTTATCGGTATTTTTCCGCGTTCCATTCGACACCTTTAAGCCGCTTCCTGTTCGGTCCTAAGCTCTTAAGCTGAAGGGCTGAGTTTGAAATCGGATCACGTGGTCTGGAGCTCTTTATTTAAAGCTACATTCTCGTGGCCTAGCTGCGCGTCATCTGACAGCTAGCAGCTACGTAAGTACTGCCAAGCGATCGGACTGCTTCAGGCACAGCGGGCAGCCTATGTCGCAGATCGTGTTAAACCGCGTAATAGTTACCTTTTTAGAAAACAATGTAGAGTTAATTTACGTACGCTTGAACTGCATGCATTTCTGTCCGTATTTGTGCACAAGATATGCAATAAAAGAGGTGACTACTTTACCGCTGGAGGTTTGTTTGCCACTTACAAGCGTCGCAGATGTTCTCGTTGAGCATCAAATGCCTGAACTTTTCAATGAATCAAAAAGCTTTCTGATAAAAGCAGCATGCATGTAATCAGTTTTATCCAATCCGCTATATAATAGTTGTATTATGTTTATCTAATTTATCCAGGCATACTTCTTTTTACAGTATTTATAATTTCTCAAACAAGTAATAATATTGTTGATATTAAGTAGTTAGCAAGGTCCTGTTTAATACACGAACACAGCGGATTATTTAGTTATATGGTCTTGGATGAGCTATAATGCTATTAGGCTGGTTCCCGTGTTTAAAGACCGTTGGCAACAGAAGCTTTTTCTCTGAGTGTTTCAGATGTGGATCTTACTTCCAAGATTCTTACTCGACGAAAACTACTCTCCTTCTGCCAACTATGGCACATCCTTTCCAGCCGTTCTGAGCTGCTACTGTCATGCTGCTGACAAACCTCAACGGCTCTGCTGAAGCTATGCTGCTCACTTTCTCTTTGTTGCGTGAGATGAAGTCAGTTGGCTCCCAAATGCGTACCGAAAGCCGCTTAGGCTCTGATTGTGCTACACATGATTCTCTGCGGAACACCAAAATAGTCTTTTTGGATTTGCAGACGGAGATACATTATATTACATTGGCTTCGAGTATGCCTGCTTCGCTCTCGCAAAGAGAGCCCTCATTAGCTAGCCACCCGGCGACCCCTGCGATGGCAGTGCTTTGTTTGGGTTTACTCGCTCGCTGTTTTAGTTGGGAAAACCGTGTTTCAGGTCCTGAAAAACTTCGCGGACGTTTTACTCAGAGGGGAGCGGCAAATAAAAATTAAGGCTAAAAATATTCTAAATAACTACATTTATTTCACACACAATAGTATGTTTTCACCTGCGACTTCATCTCAGGTGTGCCAGACTTTCTTGGCTATGACGGTCGCCAACGCTTTGTTAGCCAGTCGCAGTCTGCAAGCCAATGCCCGTTCATCAGTCCTGCTTTGCAGCACGATATAATAGGCATCCGTGCAGTTGCTTAGCCGTTTCGTATTGTCTGCCTAATCCCCTACGATTTTTCACTGGACGGCTGACGCTGACGCCTGTCAAGACAAAGCACATTATTAGGCGCTTTGATAGCTCGTCGCGTCCATGTTGCAGTTACTAAGTTCTGAGAAACTCAGGGCATTCTTGGCCCGAATGTCTCAGCATCGGAAGTGTTGGCATCGCTAAGGAAAATTTTGACCTAACCAATGGAATATTAACTGGCGCCGACCACTCACTAACTACATTATTGCAGAGATTTTTTCGGGCGTGTGCCTAATTGTATTAAATGTCAGATAGACATTTACCTTCTCCGATAAAGTTACTTAAAGTATTCTGCATCAAATATTTGGAGTCCGGAAACTCTAGAAATGGCCTCAACCGAACGCTCTCGGTACTTTAGCTAAGTAATATGTTCTCATTTTCTGCTACACTTTTCCTGAAAAATGTATTAATACCGATTAGCAGGATTGAACCATAGAGTCCTCTTACTCCTAGAGTTATCGGAGTTCAAATAAACACCGGATCGGCCGATTAGCAGTTTATTCGTTGTACAGAACGCTATGTAAAGACATGTATAATTCTACTTACAGCCAAAATAGGTGGAGCTTTTAGCTAAAGCTGAGCAAGAGTAACGAAAATTTCGCGAAATCATTTAACTTCGTTGTATTCACATCTAATCAACATACTAGCAGAGTGCATTTCTGAAATGTACACTTAGGTGAAGGAAATTTCAATTTAATTAAACGCTGATAAAACAATTAATAAATACTAGCTGATAACAGCCTCTTTTAGTTTAGCGACAGAGCCTTTACGGCTAAAAGCACCACTTGCAGTGGCGATAAAGAATCGCCCACCGCAGGAATCGAACCCATGACCTCGGGGTACAGGTCGTGAAAGCCACCACTTTACCTAGTGTGCCATCACGGCTCACCATTTACGTTTGAGCCCGGAGTTACTCATGTATTAGAAACCTGACAGTAAAAATTGGCTAGGCCAGTGTATCTCGTGTAGACGGCAATTATTCTGACTGTCCTGCTCCGAAGTGATCTTTCACTAGACTAACACTTCAGCTACTTAGTCGAGTCTCCTTATTTTCAGCGACGTTGTAAGCGATCAGCCTTGCTTTAAAATGTATACCCCAGCCAAGCTGGTACAAGCATCTGCAACATCTCGTCTGGACTTCGTCAACTAATACTAGCAATTCCTTACCTTGGTGAATAATAAAAACCATACAGCTCGAGCAAATCTCAGTATGTAGGCACTGATTAAGCTTCAACGTCGTTTTCAGAGTTGATCACTTCTCAACAACCCACACTACTCCCTGTCAATCAGCACATTAATTTCAAGCTTGTATCACTCATTTATATATGTATTTATGCTCATGCCACAGCTCACCTATCCGAATTGCTTCACAATCAGACCAGGCATGCTACCATCTGCTCCTTCCGACTCAATTCGTCGTTCGGTTTGTCTAAGCATCCTAACATCCTTCGCGGACGGTGTCTTTCGTTTACTTGCTCCAAAAGTGTGTAACTCATAAATGGCTGACAATGTACTTGAGATCTTGCTGTTCAGTTTGTGTTTCACCGACATTTGCACCGATATTGTTCACCAACAACTGCAGGTTATATCGGTTTTTAAGCATGCCCATTCATCGCTTCAAGAAAAAACGCTTTTTATTTTAATGAGTTACGATTCTGAAGCGTGACATGTACGGTTTCATTTAGCAAAGCTGGGCTTGGTTTCGTCATTTGAGTAAAGATTAAAGATGAGTGTTAGATCATGAACAGTTCTCTAAAGCTTTCCTGGCTATTTAATTATTAAGCTTGTCAAAGTGACATGCTATTCTGATGCTATATTCGGGATGGAGGCCGATCTATCTAATATAAAATACAATTACTTACCTTGTTATAACAGATATATTAGCATACTCAACAATATCCAAGTGTTGCTACGAGCTGTACGACGATCAAGCAATGCTATCAGTAGCTTATATAAAACATGTTCTCATGTTGCTCGCAGTTCACCACTTATATTGTGCATTGGAGTCATCTGGAAAGAAACTTTTTATCGCAATTAAATGCAATAAAAAAGGCTACTGAGCGACTTCTACCGCTATGAAATGAGGCTTTACAATTCGCTGATCTTCCCAAATTTACATTGAAGTACATTTGAGCGAACTTGGTGGCAAAGAATGGAAGTCGATGTTATCTTTGGTGGTAGCTCGTGTTTATACTACGTTAAATTTTTCAATACTTGGATCAAGCAGAATGCTCGCGATACGTTTTAGTATTACAATATAAATGAATGACAGTTAAAACCACATTTACTGTGAAGGAAAGTGTTTCAACTGAGATAAAGAATCATCTCTTCATTTAAAATGCATTTACCTCAATGAATGCCTCCTTACTCATTGCAAATAAGTTTTAGATCCCAACCTATCCTGAAAGAAGCAGCTGATAACTTTGGAATGACAGCTTCTTTGCAACGAGCATTGGACCTCAAGTAAGATTTCAGAGCAATAGTATCACGAAAATTGTCGAGCTTATGAGAATTGAGCAAGCTTGGCATTAATCAAACTTACTTTTGAATTTCAAAGTAACTGCTAGAATCTTCAATTGACATTGCCTCATTTCGATGCTATTAGCAGGTACAAAGAGCTATTGGTGTTATCAATGTCAGCTAAGTCAACTGCTAAGGAACAATACATAGTTGATCATGGGCACCTCAAGCTTGTTAAACACAAACAATTTACTCGAAACCAAGGCGGCGGATGCTTGCGGTTTATCGAACTAGTTTCGGGCTTACTCCGACTGTTTTTCTTCTGCTCGATCATTTTAACGTGTTAGCCGAGGAACGGTGAAATTGTTTAGCTTTGGCTTTGAATAAACGACCGGTATTCTATGATTAGTTTCTCCATTGCCAGCACTACAGTTGCTACAGTTATCCGTCGTCTTTGAGGCTGACACATTAGCCGCAAGTCTTTCAGAGCCCAGATTATCTCCGATAAAGTTGATCTTGTTTCATTTGAAGCAAAGGTAAAGTTACCTAGAAAGAGATTAAGTTCGCTGAGGGGCTTTATTAAGTTTGTTGCTATAATTATTGTGGTTATTATCTTAGATAACCAACTCAATGCATCAGCTGATTATGGTGGTCTAATGCTAAGGACTCAATACAAACAGTTAGAGATGAACAGAGGGGAGAGGTCCGATCAGACCGAACGTCAGGCAGAGAAGGGTGCATCGGCTTAGCCAAAATGGCGGGAGGGAAGTAAGAGTGCAATTACTTGTCGATCACGCTTTCAAACAGCCGATGCCTAAGCTAGGACCTGTAGGGCGGGCAACACTGACGCAGGTTAAGCGGCCGCGGCTGCTACCTCACCTTCCCTATTATTTTGAGATTCGCTTGTAGCAGGAACTTCTCGTTAAGAATGATTTAGCATTTTGAACTCAATGCACCAGCTGAGTATTGCTGCTGGATGCCAATGACTTGATAGATAGAGTTAGAGAAGGAGTGAAAAGGGGTCCGATGAGGCTAAATCGCAGTCAGAGAAGGGTGCATCGGCTTAGCCCATGCAGAGGGAGGGAAGTGAGAATGGAAATAATTGACAATCACGTGACGAGATCATCTCAGCCTGCTAGTTAATTTGTGCATCACTTTGCAATCCAACAGCTGGAATACCTATGGCAGCTTTGGCTGCTTTTTTATGTACGTTGGGTATCCGATGGCCGCCAGACTTTCAGTGCTAAATCTGGAAGTTTTACAACTACCGACAGAAAATGAACTGCAATAATCAGCCGAATGACATCGGATAATTTCATATGATCATTGAAGGCGAAATGAGCATTTTTGTTCCAATCCACATACGGTTTTATAATTTAAGAGCCACACTCTAAGTAGACAGTGCTTCCTTTTTCATTCGAACAACTTGTTGCAATTTAAAATTATGATTTATAAATTAAATAAGTTGGCAGTTGCTGCCTCTGAGTAAGGCAACTCTTATAGTACGAACGAAACGTGGGAATAACTGCTCGCCACAGTCTTATATAAATTCATTCAGTCGTTGACTAAAAGTCTGTTTTTAAACCCTCAAATAAACGTTGACGGGGCGCAGTAAAGCCAAATTTAAATTTAGTTAAGTGTGTGCAGCTGCATACTAACAGTACCCGAAAAACGTTTTTGCCTGCATCCACTTCTTACGTGGCTTAGGTGGCTGAATATTGTTAGTACCAACATTGCAAGCTCGTTTACTGTGATGAGGAGCCGGGCGTTTACCGAGTTCATGAACTGGTAATTCCGTAGGCTTACTTAATAGCATCGAATGCCAAACACTACCAGACCAACTCTTGATTCCGAACCCTATACATTTAAAGGAAAGCACTTGACAGTGTAAGATTTCTTAATTTAATTACTCAGGTCAGCATTCCCTTCTTTAGAAATATATCTGTTGCAAGTGACAGCCACTCTACACCCTATTGACAGTCAAAACCTTTAGCTGGTTTTGGTCAATTCTCCAAAGTTTTGGCTATAGTATAATCACTTTCGCAGATGCAACATTACACTGCTTGTGAGTGTCGCTACGCATTGCCATTTGTCCATCTGCTTTCTGAGAGTAAATCGGCTGGTGGAAGTAATCATGCTTTACAACTATCAATTGTGCGATAGGCAAGGTTTTATAGTGTTAAGCTGACCCATGGATAAATTCGAGCCGTGGCTGGAGAAATGATGCAACAGGTTTTCGGATTTTCGTTTGAATGGGTACAGTATGTGAAAGTTCAATGTAGGCAATATTCACTAGTTGAGCTATAATGGTATTTTAAGCAGCGATTCCCTTTTTGTCTACTCCTTTCACGCCCTACCAGTTTTCGAAAGAGCTTTCTCTTTGGTCACTACTGGGTCACGCCCGGCTTGGCGCCCCAGATGAACCGAACTCAATCCTGAGTGGCTGTAGGTTAGCCTCTGAGAGTTTCGCTAACCAATGGTGCTGGCCGATGGCTTTAACCACGACTAGTAAGCAATCCACGGTGCTCATCAGCCACTGTAGGTGTGTTCTTCTCATCTGCAAGGGGTTGGCATGGCTGGCCCTGACAACTTGGCTAGTCACAATACAAAAGAAAGGCTTTAAAGGTGCATTTACTATGCTTCACGCCTCTCCTCGTTGGTGAAAAAGTAGGGTAGCTCTACCTTCCTTGCTAAGACCCAGCTCCCATTTCGCTGCGACGGCCTCGGGATGGATTTCTGACACGGAAGACCGTACAATGTGCCATTCTCTCTGCGTTTCCAAGAGAGCTGACGTTGACGGCAAGCGTGAACTACTATGTCAAAAAGCTGGGAAAATTTGACACCACCGACGGTCCTTTAATCGGCCAGAAAAGGTACATTGTGAGTGCGACTGTCAGCGATCTGTCTGGCTCCGGCACTCTAGCGAACGTCTGTCTTAAAATAAATGGTAAGTTGAACTGGACATATTTTCAAAGCAGCTTTGTGACAACTACAGCTAATTAACCGTTTCCCAATTCATTGATATCATATACTTTTCCTTACAGGAACGAAAGCTTCTAGCTCGTCAATCAACATAAGCAGGACATTTTCACAAAGTTTAGTGTCAGGAGCAACAACCACGCAGCTATTTGAGCTGCCAGACCTGGGCGACCTGCTTACGATTGACGTCGAGCTGGCTTCGCTGATACTAAGTGATCAGCTTCACCTTCGCTACATCGTCGTGGTGGACACCAGTGATAAGAAAATAACTATCTTTCCTTGCTATCGTTGGATCTCATCGAAGATGACTCTTGGGAATGGCAGTGGTAAATTCTCTTCACATTAATCTGGGTTTGTCCCCGGAACCCATTAAAGCCATCTTTGACCCCCACAATGGGTAAACCGTCTATTGTTATTTATAGTCGTCACATGTAGAATATTTGTGTATGCTGTGCTGGTAGTTATCAGTGTTTAATATAGTTTTTATACATAGGCTCACCGTAGCTAAACAAAAAAATGCTCCGACTTCCTATTTGCTCATCTCAATAACTGGCCTACATCGTTTTTCAAGCGGTTTTTTCCTTGAATCTTGAGTTTGTCATATCATTGAAAGACATTGTAGCTGATATAGATAAGTGAAGTTCCTTATTATTTACTCTTTTCACTGAAGCTGATAACTTTCAACTCTGTGTAAAGGTAGCATACGTATTATCCTATCACAAGAATACGTTTGGCACATGACATATTTAAATAAGGTTTTAGACCAAATGTTAGTAACAGTACTATCCAGGACTTTTATGTTGGCAGTTGCTCGTAATTCACCTCGCTCTTAAGTTTAGCGAATCAATTTCGTCGACAGTTCATCTTGATTTTTTGCTCGATATCCAAGATTAACTAAATAACTCCCATTTGCTTTTTTGCTTCCGGGCTTACGAGAAATAGCTTTGTGAGGTCAATTGAAAGGTCATAACTTGGACGGTTGGTACTACATGCATATACATTCGTTATTTTTCAAATTGCCTTAGAATTTCATGCTAAGCATGATGAAAACGTTTTTTGAGCGATTTTGAAAACCAATGCAGCTGTCCGACATCTTATGACCACTTGCTTCTTATGAATCGTTCTTCGCTAGTACAGTCAAAAGCATAATGACAGTGCTGCTCAGAACTTCATAAATGCATCCGCCACATGTGCACTTTCAGAGGACTAACAGGTCAAGCAACAGATACATATGCTATACATGTATTGCACCTCTTCTAAATGCTCATATCCGATACTTCATTCTAGCTGCCTATTATTACTGTGATTACAAAAATATGATTTCAATAAGCTGAACCTTTCCCGGGGTCGCTTCCTCAAAACAAATACTGTCTGTTTATCCCAATTAGTAAAATTATCCGCATTGTTTTGGTCGTTTGTAGCTATCTTCAAATACAAGTACATGTCTGAAGTGGTTGGTTCACATATTTGAATTTAATATAGGATTAAGTAGTTTAATGTGGTGAAATATTAAGATTTACCTATAAAACAACTCTTTCCTGCCACCTTCAGACGAGTACGAAGTTGGCAACACTTAATTGATAGTGCTTATTGCTCAAGCTTGTAGTTGAAAACCCGTTAATAAAATAGCTGCCAGCTGCTGTACATACTGAAGGAGTCAGCCAACGTTTGTCACAACTTCTTACCCGTGCCCTAACAAAGCTGGCAGCTGTGTTGGTAATGGTCAATACTTCACTTGACTGTCCTCCACTGTTTTAGCTTCTCTTGCATTCAAAGAAAGCAATCAACTGCTTCGTGCTCAAAGGCAGGCTGAGCTTAAGGACAGACAAGCTACTATCACGTGGGGAACCAATGCTGCATACACTGGTTGGCCTGGCTATGCATTCGACGGCATATTGGACGTGCCTGCTGATGTCGACTTTGCTGACGCCGAAGGAGCAAGCTTCATAGCAGCGGCCCTGTCCGCTGGTGCTAAATTTGGTCTTAAAGTACTTCAAACTTCGAACGATCGTTATGCTGATTTTAAGGCATTTTACGATGTCGGCAAGGGTGAGTGCAATGTTATGAAATTGCGATAGACTCTGAATGTGCTTAAAGTGAGTAATAAACTGAAAGATATTCGGAATTGAATTGAACTGAGCTTCATTTAATCTTGCAGCAATGGGCACTCAAGGTGATGACGAAAAAATCATGCAGCAAGTCTTCACTAGCTGGACACTTGATGAGGAGTTCGGCAGGCAGTATCTAAACGGACATCATCCCGTGGTACTTGAAAAGTGCTGGAGCTTGCCTCCAAACTTCCCAGTGGAAGAGGAATTGAAAATTCAAGGCCTAGCCGTCGAGGTACACCCTCAAGCCAATTGCGCCACTTACTTAATCCGAGATTGCAGTAGATTCATTGCTTCTGACCTAGTGGCCATTATTGGAAATAGCTGAGTGATCTTTCCTGCTAGCAGTCGCACCCAATTGATTTTAATTGATCTCTGCAGCCCTCACTCCCTGCCCTTGTAAGATCGAATATTCAAGTCAGCCTACACTGGCCGAGTGCTTTTTTGCAGTGCCTCTGCCTATAAACGGCCATACTCTGCTCTTACAGACTAAGGCATCTGCAATATTAAAATGAGATAGAATAGTGCTTTCCACGGTGCATCTTGACTTTCCAGACAATTGCTCGTGGTTTAGTCATTTTTTTGCATGTTATGCTAAGGACAGCGTTTTTCAGGCTGCTGCGACTTAGCTAATAGATCATAGAGGCATGCACCAGTCATATGCCAACAGTTTGATAGAACCTTCAAACGATAAATTTTAGTAAACAAGTTATTAATTACCGGTGTTCGTAAAGACTCCTCGAGTCGCTGTCCCTGCCTAATCCCGCATGTGCTTTGTCGTTACAGTCAGGAAACTTGTACATCGCCAACTACTCTGTGATGGATAGTCTTCTAAAGCCCGGTGAAATGTCTACTACGGCGTTCTACTGTGCACCAATTTGCCTTTTCCGAATGCTTCCAAATGGCAAACTCATTCCAATAATTATCCAGTTACATCAAAAACCAGGAGCTGAAAATCCTCTGTGGACATCAAGAGACGGCCTGGGCTGGTTACTGGCCAAAATGTACGTGCGAAACGCAGACGGAAATCTCCATCAAACCCTTTCACACCTCATGAAAACTCACCTCGTACTGGAAGCAGTGACGGTCGCCATGTGGCGTCAGCTTCCCGAGGCCCATCCTGTGTTCAAGCTTCTCGCTCCGCACACCCGCACAACACTCGCTATCAACGCAGCTGCCAGGGGTACTCTCATCAATGCTGGGGGACTTTTCGACCAAGGCATGGCCATCGGAGTCAAGGGAGCAAGTGCACTCATCCGACGTGCATTCAGCACATTCAAGATACAAGACCTTCACTTCCTCGAAGCGATTCGAGCTAGAGGCATGAATGGCGATGTTCCTCACTATTACTTCCGTGACGATGGCATCAAGCTATTTCATGTCATCAGCGATTACGTCAAAGAGGTCATCGACATTTATTATCTGAACGACGACGATATTAAACAGGATACTGAACTACAAGCTTGGATGCTGGAGCTGTATACCCATGGCTTTCCCGGCGAGACCCCGGACGGCACCCATCATGGCTTCACAGGGTCTATGGCAAAGAAAGAAGAACTTGTCAGCCTTCTCAATATTATTATATTCCAGGCGTCAGCCGGTCATGCATCTATAAATTTCTCGCAGATGGCATACTACGGCTTTGCACCCAATGCCCCTCTGATGATGAGAGCTCCGCCGCCGACGTCCAAGGTCGGAATCACTATGGAAACAGTCATGGCAAGTCTACCTCGTGTTCCTGACGTTTCCAATCAGGTCTCAACTGTCTACACCCTCTCCAGATACACTAATGGCGAAGTAAGTTTTTGCAGTAAAACACCGTTTTTATGCAGCTACATCTTATATCGAGACGCAAATTATTCTTATTTTTTTGTAGGTCTTTCTTGGTGTCTTCCCGGAGCTCCATTTCACTGATGCCGCAACCAATGCTGCTGCAAAGAAATTTAAGGCAAATCTTGACCGGTTGAACACCGAACTCAGTGCAAGAAATGCATCACTGGGTGTGGAATCCTACCCATACATGCTTCCAAGCTTGGTTCCTAACAGCATCGCAAAATAATCTTTGATATCCCTGAAATATTTCAATAAATACATATCGGGCATGATTTGGATAGTTTATTTTACCTATTTTTACTTTGTAATATATGCTTAGAAATGCCTACCAGTTCAATAAACATCTTATGGTCACAATGTTTCTGTAGTATTTTGAGCATCTCTTCTGATCTAATATAAATTAGAGCTTTGATGTTTTTCGGGCTCAGTTAAAAGATCATAAAGCCATGTTAGCAATTTGAGGTCCATAGGGAAAGTAGTATAATAGCTGCTTTTTTGCAAAAAGCCCTGTGTGGTTTAATGTTTGGCTTTAAATACATGGTTAGCCTAATATAATCTTTAAAATGGTTAGCACCTGTAATATAAGTGGAAAATCCCACCAATTGAGTTTTCCAATCTTATATTTATCGAATAGTCTCGTCATTTGGATTGTCATTGTTATGAGCTGAAAGTTATATTTCTAGGTCACAATAATTGAGTGATCAGCGATCTGGATATTATTACTAATCGGGAAGAGCTGCCGTCACCACTGCTGAGAGTAACCTGTTACCCTGGCAAAGAGCAACAGGTCCTTCTGTGAGTAAATTACCATCAGTAACACGCGTTCACAGCAAATTTAGAGAAATAAGAGAATCTCTTCCTAGGCACTTTACATACAATATGAAGAAAGCATGTCAAAATGATTAGTGACAAAATACACGAGCCGGTGCGAACAAGCACACAAAGGCAATTACCATCTACCTAGTAAACTATGACGATATAAGTCACCTGGGAGTGCGTTCTAAGCTTTCGATGCACATGAACCAATGACTCTGTCTCCACACTATTAGAGCATGGTGATGAGTACAGTGATTGGAATTAAGATGGACGAGCCGGTGGTATCATGCCACAGTTTATAGGGATATAGTTTTTATAGGTAGGCTGGAGCAAGAGCATACCAGAAGCGAAGTAAAAGTGAGATACTAAACTTGAATTCAAAACGGTGCTTTACTAAGGATGGGCAGGGAGACCAGAAAATGTGGATTTGGAAACTGCAACGTTGACGGCAGGCAAGCCTGTATGCATGATTTCGCACTGAAACAATAAGTGCCTTATTACAAGGGTTAGAAGACTTGCAAATATTGAATAATAAAATTCGAGACGATATCAAGAATGCATAAACTAACTTTCATGCGATAGCTTTGTCTAACCAGGTACCAGGTTTTGCCTTTCTAGATAGTTGGAAGTAGGTAGTCTTGAAGGTGGAGCTGATGTGGTAGTCTATTGAAAGATAGCTTTGAAACTGAACATCCGGATTGTGTGCGAAGGCTACAGAAGATATATTGGCCGAGCCAATTTATAAGTGAATTGCTTGCAATTTATTTGTGGCACCTGGTTTTCAATTACTTATATTTTGGTTCCACTCTCATTTGTTTGAAAAATGTTTGCTTCCGTCCAAGTTTCAACAGAATGCAGCACTAGAGGTTAGCGAGTAGAGAATGCCTACCCCTGGTGTGAGTCGATAGTACCTGCCATTACTTAGAGCAGAGACCGCCTGCCTCTTCCAAAAGCAGAGAGAGCAAACACATCTATTTCGACTCCAGGGCATCAGTCTCTACCTCTGCTATTGAGAGATTGCCTCATTGAGAGCGATATGCATGCATCTGCCACCAATAGAGAGTGGGTGCTTTGGTTATGGATTCCATGTATTTTTGCATGCTATATAGACTTCTGGAGAGCTTTCCTTGAATTTATGCATGCTGGTGCATTTAAACTTTGAAACTATGCTTGTCTGTCGTGAGTCTTGCAGTTATTATACGAATATTATATTACTACTTCTGTCAGTCCTGTATTGGCTTGTCCTCAAGATGCTCATATTTTCTAGCTCTCGACACTGATTAAGTCGCTTCAACTTCAAGGCACTAATTTTGATTCACATTCTTGGCGATTTTTTCTATTCTAACCACGGATCTCAATTGAGTAGGATTAGGACTTAAAAAGTGATTGGACATTTGCGAAATTTACTCAAAGCAGCCTAGTTGCTGGATTACTCATAGTGCCAATTTCTGTTTGCACATCAACTCCAAAGCCGAGAATAATAAAACCTTAAAGGCATTTTGAGCCGCGTCTGACTGGGATAAGTCTAAAAACAGCGATCGAAGGACCCAACATTCAGAATGAGGCTAATTTTAACAGACTAATAATAATAATACCGAAAACTGCGATACATTTATATGTATATCTGCATTTTCGGTATTATTATTATTAGTTTGTCCCTGTTTTATATATAAGCATATATATATATATATATATATTCAGTTTTCGAGGAATTATTCCTTATTAAGGATCTTTAAAACTCAAGACAAATATGCAAGAGAATAAATACCCAAGGTTTAATGACGTATGCAGTATTCAACATGATAAAGCATACAAGATTTATGCTTAGGATAAACTAATAAAGCTAACATGACGTTATGCAATTTCATTAGTTTGCAGGACCTATGGCAATAAAAATATTCTCATAGATGCACAGATAAGCATGCATTAGGCAGTTCACCCAGATACATATGCTGGTACGCGGCTTCTCTGGTTCGATTTCTTGCACTGGAGTCAAAAAACCGTTATATCTAAGTTTATTATTGCATAGGCTAAATAATGTGTGTACCCTTGCCACTACGTTTAACGTCGTTAGTGAGACATAGAAATTATCCTAGTGGATGCTACGACACTTGTCCTGCCAGACTATGGACGGCCAGCCTTAAGAAGCTTTTAGTTTACTTTGTATGCCGTTAGGTGCTTACAGGAATTTCAGCGAGCAACTTAGTAAGAGACTTTGAATCTGTTTGAACTATGGGCCGCATCATTAGCAGATCAGATGAAAAGGGGTGGCAGGAAAGCTTAAGGACCTCGAGCAGCTTGTTGGACGGCCTGATTTTCACTTGTCCTGCCCGCATGGGGTAGCTAGTTGATGAGTTCATCTCCGGCGCATACTGAAACGCAATCGATGAATCGAATGACTATCGGGATGTTATAAGCCGATGGTGCAGGGTGCGTTGAGGTTTTGCATGATTTTTTAGGGTTCAATGCGGCGCCTGTGGACATAAACTTGCTTGAACAGTTGCTATCATTGTACTCGTATTTGATGCAGTATACGGCCAGATCTTTCCCAAGTGCCTCTTCATATACCTGTGTATCATCATCCAACTCCAAAACTGATGACAATATTGGTTACAGATGTCAGCGTGCTCTTTTTGGTCATATGGGTAGCCCTTAAAAAGTGGGCCTCGTTACGGTTTAGTCTTAGGGGCCCCTTCGTGATACTACATACACTGGCCTTCTGGCTTATGGCATAGCCTAAATCAATCTTGGCTACATCCGTATGCCACTCAGCTCTTAATACCCTTAGATCCATCGATCCATGCTCCCTATTCAATCGCCTAAAATCTCTTGCCTACTACATCGACGACATTCGCACTCGGATGGCGGCTAATTTCCTGAAGCTTAATATCGCTACGACCAACTAAATAGTTACTGGCAAAAATAATGTCACTTCAAAGCTGGAATACGGAGCACTCTAAATTGGTTCATCTGCCATCACTTCAGCGAAATTTGCTCCTTATAAATAATGCATGTTATTCAAAAGCCACTTCTCATTGGACGAGTATATTTCTCTTACTGTTAGGACGATCTACTTTTAGCTGATAATGAAGCAAGATTCACGGGCTTCTTAAACCATAGTACTGCGGACTAGCTATTTCCTACGTTTGCTTCATGGCTTTTATATTAGAGCAACTTCTTCTATTAATCACTCCCAACCCTAGCCCTTAGGTCTCTGCTATTTTTTTTTTATAAAACTAGCAGCTCGTCCGGTCAGTATTTGACAGAGTAGTTGTCTTATTTGAGTGCTCCTGTCTAAACTTCGATAGTTCCCAATCATGCAAAGACTAAACTTCACGATCACTTTCTTTTCAACAAAGAGCATTTGTTGGTTCCATATCATATGTTATTGTTTATTTTTTATTTTCTGCTGCTTAACAGCCTCCTAATTCCACCGCCACCTCCTTTTTTGTTTTTATTCTTTGGAAAGCTCAGTTTTGGGGAAATTGCAGACTGCGTTTTTCCTGACTGTAAGTCCACTATCGTCGTTGCAGTTAATGAGATGCAATTTCTCGAGTATTAAATAATTGGAAATCTGCCTGATCAAGAAAATCTAGCTGCTAATCAATAGCCATCGAATTTAAATCTTCACAAGTTGTTAATAAATTAAGTCTTGTAGCCGAAATTGTTATCTGTATGTTCAAACTCCCCTTCAAGCTAGATTACTCGGGTAATTTGCATTTTCTTCTATAACAGTATAGAAGAAAATTCAATTTACCAGAGGACCTAGCAAAATGAGATCATTTCGCAGTTCAGTCTTTCACTTTGATTCTAAAATGCGGTTCACTTCTATATTTAATAATCAATATTACTGGGCAGTATCGTTGTTCGCATTACAGAAAATAGCTAATCATGATCACTTTTCAAATTAAAAAAGAAGCAATAAGGATAAAAAATAAGATGCGGGAAATAAATAAGTTAATCTCTTTTAGGCGTTTTACAATAAAAAGGATTGAAGCTTGCATGTACAAGACAGTCGAGATAGTAGAGGATAGACAGGAAGGTTAAGGGTTTCATTAAAGAGCAGCAGGACCTTAACGTCAACGGAATATCAGAGGTGTGCGACGAATTTCCGAGAGATGGGATCTACAAATGCAGTTTTGAAGATTACGGTGAACATAGCATGCTACAGCTTATTGCATCAGTCAATGTGACTTGATGGCAGCTTAGGAAGACCTACAGCAGTGAGTTAGGCAATTATGAAAGAAATGATGCCATGCGTGTGCCAAAATACCAGCCGTATCCGAATCTAACCACTCCCTGTCGTAATCACAGTGTGTTACTGAAAATTGGCAGATTTGCTTGGGAGCTACTGCAGACATTTAGTGAAAGATATTTTCGGAGTACGACACCTGCACTTTGTGCAGAGGATATTGTGACTTATAAAAACTTTGATGTTTTATTCACCAGGCTCGGAATTACACGTAGTATTACAGTCCCTTCTAATACTGTCATTTTCTCACTCGGTTTAAGAAACTAGGCAGACAGTCCGATGTAATATCGCAAATGAAGGCCTCAAAGTATTAAAGAAACTGTGAGTGGCTGAACAGACGTGAATTGTCAAAGTACAAGAAAGGCCGTATTTACGAAAGGCTATAACGTGCTTGGCAATCACATCCGTAAGAAGGGCAGTAAAGGTTTTGAAATCACGTGGACCTAGTATAAATCCCTGAGGTACCTCCATGCCCTTATAACTCATTGAATGAATCAAAACTGTGACTGTCCACGCGATTTTTAGCTTCTGCAATCTGTTTTTATCTCCCATCTTTAGATAAACATTCCTGACCAATCTTAACTGGTACGCAAATTCCGTGTCATATCGCTCCCAGTGAAAACCACGAGCTATGAAGCTTGAGGGAAGGGAGGAGTATGTAGTAAAATTGGCTGCTCTTATTGATAGCACGAGGCTTGTGAAATAATGTTTATAATTCGCATCGAATAAATTAGAAAGTACCCTTGACATTTGAAGTATGTGCATGCTATCCGTGCTCACTCTCACATTCTATCAAGCACGCGTAGAAACTTAAGCCCTACCTTTTTCTAATGCGCATTAGGGACAGCAACATGGGAATATTCATCACAATACAATTTGTATGACTATTATATATGCAACAACATGTTAGGTACCACTAGCTTTTTGTGATATTACTCAAAGTACAGAAGTTACTTTGACTGAATCCTACCCTGAAGAGATTAATTAATACTTATTAATACGTATGCTAATTGTTGTTCCATATGATGCTAAGCAATGTGGACCCAAAAACAGTCACTTGCCGAAATTTGTTCCACCTACAACTTAGAGCAGGGCCAATCTTGCTGCCTGCACTGTAATCGAGTTTCTGCCCAAACTCCGGCGAAATACCCGCTGCTACGTCTGCAATGCCTATTTAGAATTCGTTTGCCATGTTGGAACCTTTCCTGGCCTAGGCCCATAGCCATTGCGACTTATAATTTTTCGGCACGAATTTGCCAAGTTTACGCAAACTTTCTAGTAATTTCTTTTCCGTTCCTTGTTATTGTTATTAAATCTATCCGCTCATGTTTTTAAGTAGAATTAAGAATACTCTTTGGCAGAAATTTTTGAATAACTATATTGTACGAGACAAAACTTCAAAAAATGAAACAGTCTGCATCGAATGGGTGCCATCAACTTTTATTTAGATGTTTCATTCCTCCATTACATGTTTAAAATGATAAATATACAAGAAGTTTGGTGAATGTTTACTTACAACACTGAATCCAAATATCTTGTTTGAATATTTTTCTTAAGAATTATTTATTGCATGTATATATATATATATGTATATATATATATATATATATATATATATATATATATATATATATATATATATATATATATATATATATATATATATATATATATGTCTAAACATTGCCTCTTGCAGTTCTAGCGTCTGGCCTCCAAATAACAATAAATGTCACCGACCTTATCATCTAGTCTACCAGAATTGTATAACTTTAAATCCTAATTCAAGCCAAATTCTGTACAACACTATGCTGGGGTATTATCTAGTTCGCAATGCATGCCCTTGGTCTCAAAATGTGTCTGTGAATCGTGAAAGCTTTAAGTGTCAGCACAAAAATATCTTCCTTTCCCGTCTGCTCAATTATCCTTTCGACCTATCCTAACTGGAGGAATGCTGTCACGCGTCACCAGATTGTGTTTTGAACGACATTGCTCCTCAGACTATTCGCACAATACATCTTGTCCCAGAAGGCTTAGGGTTAACTGCAGAAATGAGACAACATAGTTATTTTAATTTGCTCAAGCTTGGCAAAGCATACGAAAGATAAGTACTGACAGACAATCAACTGGTATACAAAAAAACTGTATACCTCAGCAATCATTTTTTGGCAAGATCAAGTCGAACTTCAAAAAAGGCAGTATAAATATCGACCTCAACTATATCGTTGATCACGCCAGGGTCGGAAACTTACCCAAATATCCTTTTGGCGATCAAGCGGATCGCTTCTCTCGCTCCCTTGACAACGAGATAGACAGCATCAAGTTTACATCTGGTGCTAAAAATGGAGACAACACCTAAGGTAACTCCACCAAGGAACTGCACGCTCGTTCACTTGTATTACCTCATTTCCTCATTCAAGCCTTCTAACAGTAGCCTCGTCTCTATGTTAAACTATAAGTCTTAAAAGACTTCAAGCGCTACAAATGCTTTACCAACTCTTCCATCTGCGGTGCATAGATTTCCTGCTGCCTTACATAACTAACCACTCATGTGCAGCTTTAACCCCTGCTCTGCTCTCGTCCCTGCGTCTTATGTAAAGCTTGTTGTTAGACTACTCAGTCAAAATTTAACGTGCGACCAGAAAGACTCAAGCAAATTCCGCGGTCTACCCGCTGCCGCTCCTTAGTAAGTTGAAAGTAGCTGCAGATCAGCTAAACTTTTATGTTAACACTTTCGTCTTGGAAAATGAGCACCATTCTGCTTTCATAAATAGTGACATTAGTGAGTTGATACTTTTAAGAGAATAAGCAGACAATTTGAGAATGCCGACCTCGTTAAAGACTTTCAGTATTGTTGTGAATCTTTTGGCTGCGTTCGATACAATTGCTTGGGATATCTTTTTTAAGTGCCGGCAATTCACCCGGGCATCACTAGAACCGCACTTCAAGAAATTAGGTTTCATCTTGGAGGAAAGTTTCGGCTCTTCCATAATTGATGGGCATACTTCAGAAGAGCCTTTAAATTAAGGCGTATCATAAGAGATCTCGGCCTGCTCGACTGGATGTCACATTTAATTATCTTCCTCTTGCCGTTCAAATGACCAAGCACGATCTGAGCTTCCTTTTTAATGAATTTAATTAATTTTCTTATTAAACGCTGAAATAATCTTTTCCCCTTTCTATTACTATCTTATACTTGAGGGGAATGTTTGATTCTCCAGCAAATACTCATGGAATGGGTTGATTTGCTATTGCAAAGAACATCTTTGGGGCATCTAGCCCTTGGGATGCTCCCATGCTGTTTTTGATGAGCCATGTATAAGTCTGACGTCACAAAATTCAACAGTTCTGGCACGGATGAAAGCCATAGATACCACCATTTTCACAGTAGAAGCGATGCTTTGGTGGTCTTAGTAAAAGTCTAATCTGAGCAAAACCCTGGAATTGTTTGGTAAGTAAAGGCTCGGAGTTGCAGTTCAGTGGCAGTTGGAAAGTTATCGGTCAGCGCCCTTATCGGGAATGGCACGTGCCAGCAAGATCTCAAAATATATCTTAGAAAGAAAACTGTACAACTGAATCTTTGATTTTCAGAATTTATTGCGAAATTCATTTTGAGATTGTTACCCTGCAATTGGAGCCCAACTAGCCCCCCCCCCGGCTTCGGCGAAAAGAATACCAGATTATTTAGTATATAACACAATTTAATTAAGCACGTTGTTTCAATTTTCTATGAGCAGCACTATTATGAGCTCAAACAAATTTCACATTTCCCCCCCAGTCACGAATAGTAACCAAACTCTTTAAGCATGGCTTTAATTAGTTGGATTAGTTTAGTAAATCGGTTGTAAATTAGTGTGCCATAACAGCTGTACAGCCGGAGTTTTGAAAAGTATGCTCGATCAAGCGAAAGTAAGAGTCCACTTGGCTACACTAAATTAAAACTTTACAATATTTTTAATAGTTTTTCATCTCACACCATATCCTCAAATGGCCTTCGGCAGCTCCCACATTTCTGCCAAATTGCATCGGTACAACTGATTTCGCCTGCTCTACTGGTGAGACTTTTGACGACCCAAATTAGGTGGCGAGCGACATTTGGATGGCGAGCTGTTAAATAACATAAATACGTATCGCGTGCCGTTGCTTTTTGATGTAGCAGATCCTGGTTATCCGCAGCTCTCCAGTTTTTACTCGCACGTTAAGTTGGTGAACTTATTTTGCAAGATTTATTTAGGACAGCATTTAGTGAATTCCCTGTGATTCGTCCTTGATGTGCTCATGCGTGCTGACACTGTGCATGCTGCCACTAACCACATTTGCATGCTGACCCTGTGCATGTCACCCCTAACCATATTATTCATTTTGTTTGTTTTTCAAGCATGATTTTACTTACCATTCCATTGCATTTCACTTTGCAGCAAATGTAAAGCACCTATAAAGAGATTAAGTTCTCTGAGGGTGCTTTATCAAGTGCATTATTATTATTATTATTATTATTTTCTTGATATCCACTTTGCTACGGTAAGGTCAAAATTACAATGGTTTATCTCGCAACTGTAATGAAACGCCGCATTTGGATTCCTGCATCTCGATCAACTGGCGCGATTTCAAGAAAATGCAATGATTGTCACATTTTGCCTTCGTAAGAATGGTATTTTTGACAATTCATTAAATCTAATCATGCAGTACACTTCAAATACTTGCGTTTCGGATAGGCACGTGTCAAGTCAGCTTCAAAGTCTGTGGGACATTGTCAAACACATTACACAGGCTGTTTAACTTACTATAAGTCATAATAAAAATAATTTGCTAGACCTGACCAGTAAAAACAAGATTAATTGTAATTGCTCGTGCAAATATATCTAGAAGTATCTTTCTTCTGCAACAGTGTGCGCTAATCGCGAACTAATTTGACATTGGTTATCAAACTTTTTATGACAGATATGAAGACCGAAGACATGACTCTGCAGCAGCCTGACGTATTGTTTGCAATCCGAACATCAAAGAGTCGAGTTACTAGAATAAAACACGGAATTAAGCTCGATTTTAAGACGGTCGAATATGATGAGTATAGAGAAAAGGTAGCTGGTAGAACTTATGAGCAGGGAACCTCTAAATTCTCTTGTGATGTTTTACGTTACAGACTGACAGGTGGCGATACCAAACGTCTGATTACCAGTTTCGATTAAAGGTTTGGTTTTTATCAGCCTATCAAGGAGGCTATTCATGTTTATCAACTCAGTTGAGCCCATAAATTAGAACACTGTACTTAACTCCCACTGTGTTCAAGGATAGTAAATGATCTTCCTCAATTCTAAAAATATCTTGGACTCGAGTTGCGTTGGCTTATCTGGTCCCTTTTTATGAGCTTCTGAACATAAACTGCTGTAGGAACTTAGTACAGCTGGACTTTCGTCTGTACGTTTGTACTTTTGATGACAGTAAAAGCCAGATTGCGATTGTATTTAGCGACCATATGGCGACCTTTGTTTAGATGAATTCGCGTTGTTTATCAAGCATGATGCAACTCACTATTTGATCATGTTTCGTTTGCAGCAAATGTAAAGTATCTAGAAAGAGATTGAGTTATCTGAGGGAACTTCATCAAGTGTATTTTTATGATTATTATGATTACATATTTGCATAGCACTATCAAAGAAAGTAATATCTTTCTTGAAATTTTAGTTATGATTTTAAAAGAATTTTCTCATTCTAAAGAATGCGACAGGGAAAGGACGATTACGAGCATGCACAGCTATGTTGTTTTAAAGCTATTGCTCGTAGGAAGTTGTTGAAGCGATAACATACTGGCTTTTCAGGAGTACCACGCACTTTATCTTGATAACACGGTGGTGGTATATTTTTTATTTAGACAAAATCCCTCTTTTAAATTAAGTTTGAGATATATGAAATTATATTATCTCCAAATTTTATAGACCTAGAACTCAACCGATACTACACAGCCTTTTGATGCGCAAGTAATTCTGGTCCCAGTGCAAGTGGTTCCATGCATGCTATGACTTTTTAGATTTTAAATTTGACATACTGTACTTTTTTAGTATGGCCAAGGCAAGAATAATGCAATCTTCTTTTTTAGGAGTACCTTTGGTTTCTATTAAAATCAAGTTACAGGCCACTAAAGTCTTCACCGTCTGCAGTTGGGATTGTTTAAAAGGATAAACCCTAAGAAACGACGCTTTAATTCACTATTTTCTGTCTCCTGGTAAAAATCATTGGTCCCGCAAAACTATTTTTATCAAAAATATTACTGTCGGCTCATACATTTAAATTGACTACAGCATTGATATTACATGAGAGAGGAGAGAGATAGAGGTAGAGAGAGATAGAGATAGACAGACAGATAAATAGATAAATAGAGAGAAAGAGAGAGAAAGAGAGAGAGAGAGAGAGAGAGAGAGACAAGATCCTTATAAAGCTCTGACTTACCTGATTTGGAGATACTACATTTATACACTCAAATGAGTTACTTTTTCGTTTTAATACCTTATAGCTGGAGTGGTTAATTATAGATTTAAAATGAAAGAACTGATAACTTTAAAATTTGACTTATTTAAATCGCTATTTGATGGACTTATCTATAGGGTGACCTAGCCACCCCAGACCCTTGGGAACATGGTGACTGAGCTGTCAAAACTGCAGCAAATTGTAAATAGTCAGTCCTCCTCCTAAAAGGAAATTATCTTTACTGGCCTCCTAACGAGCAGGGAACTCGGTTCAGAATATTTCTTGCGGTTTATAGAAGTCACTCTTAAAGGCTCCTGAAGCCATAGTTTGGGCCAAGTGCTAAGGTAGTCGCCTTTGACGACCGATGTCTTGGGCTCGAGCTCTGTGCATATGTGAAGAGCCTGGACTAAGGTCAAGTTGACTTAGGGCGCTTCACAAATGAATTGCATAAACACACATATTCACACTCACACGCACCCACACACACGCACACACACACACACACACACACACACACACACACACACACACACACACACACACACACACACACACACACACACACACACACACACACACACACACACACACACACACACACACACACACACACATATATATATATATATATATATACATATATATATATATATATAACCTGGTTTAAGAATGTAAGTCTACAAAAAATATATGGTCCTTGGTTCAGTAGAGTCACTGCGTCGTTCGCAAACCTCAATGCAATAGAACGTGACGCTATCGGGAAACGATAAAAAAATCTGGAGATAAAAATCTTTCTGGGCCAGCTCCAAAATAAACTTGAAAACTCATCTATACGCACGCCAGTTGATCAATGATCATGCAATTTGGCATTCTTCTCTACACGGGGCACTTTACTAGGAAACAGGCAATGTAAAAGCACGAATCAACATTTAAAAATGAATTGACATTTACTGTATACAGGTAGGGTAAAAAAGTAATCATGTATTCAATTTTATAATCGGAAATTTATAAAAAATTTGAGCTAGACGGTTTGTTTGCTATTACAGTTGTTCAAAAACTAGTTACCTATTTTGGCCATTTAGTTCCATCTAAATAGCTCTTGCGATACGTCGTGCATTCATTTCGTGGAAAAGAAAGTCATTGAAATTCAGAAAGCTCAAGATTATAGAAAAAAAAATCTGAGCTCAAAGTTCAACTTGTGACTAATTGTCGCACGCCTGGGCTTTTTAGCTCACTAGTTAGAATCAAAATAGCGCAGCGGAAGCTTGATAATTTTTTGGAATATCTCATCCTTTCTGAGGTTCTATCAGAAATATTTCTTCGTTAAACACGGCCTCTTTAGGAAAACTTGTTTGGATTAAAAACCTTGAAAATCTTCTTAATTGGTACCGCATTGGTAATTCCTACTGCTAAGTAGCCTGATACACATGTGGCCAACTTCTTCGGTTCACATTGGCGTATTAAATGATTCTATTCAGTATGTGTACGTCCATACCGGACTTTGCATGGTTAAAAGTTCCTCGGTCTGTTACAAAGCTGAAAGCCGAGCAATGTAGACCTGAGAAATTGAGCTCGGCAAAGAGTGAGTGGATACCAGAAGCCTTTGTGTTAACGAGCTTTCACTTTAGCTCCGCACCTGCACTGCCCATTGAAAAAAAGTCATTTCAGCTGCTGCAGAGACATGCGTGAATATTACCAAATTCTGGGTAGGTTCCACTTCGCACAGTATTATTGTCTACATACGGTCTGCAATTGAGCAAATTCAAATCCTTTGGTAGATTTTCAGATAGGCAAAGTGTTTGCGGTCAGTGCAAACTCGGCCTTTTGCCTCTCTGAATATCGTAGCGTGGAGCAGGCATGCGTTTCAGGACTCTCTGCAGAAACCAATTGCAAAAGTCATAATAACAGCATCTGACCATTGTGCGTTCAGCATTTAGCATGCGGTTAGCTAGCTTGCGTTCAATAAGACGACATGAATTAAGTTTAGCCTTGTGCGACTGAGATCGAATTTGCTTATAAAAGAACGATCACGATCGGCTCAGACCGGATTCCTGGATCACTAAGATGACTACTTTAGATCTTCGAGCTTAGCTTCGTTAGGTTCAACCCAACTTCTAGAAATCCTCCAGGTCAGATTCAAACTTTCGTAACCGGTTCTTTACAGATCTTTGCACATGCACTGGCACGCCGACCTCGTCAGCTCATTTCTGGAGTTTTTCATTAGAGTCTAGTTCGTAATTAGGATGCCGTTCCTATTTTGAAGTAGTGAGAGCATTTTTCTGAAAAGAGGCCAACGAAGCCTGAAGTCATCAAGCTTTAAGGCTTATGAAAACTTGTTTACACTTTCGCATTTTTTTCGAGATGCATCGCAGAGCAGGAAAGGGGGCTGGTACTCTTTTTGTGGCACAACGCGGTTTTGAGGGTTCTTTAAGAGATTGCAATGATAAAGCACTAGTCAGTATGGCTACAGGTAACTGCTATACCCTCGGAAACTATGATCTCGTTGTCGCCGAAGTAGGGCTCATAATTTACGATGCAGAAAGCTGGTGACGCATCCTCTTATTAGAGATTCTCTCCTCAGATCTACTACTGAAATTAATTAACTCAATTTACAGTGTCCTCCTCGCGCTTTAATTTCTGCTCATATCAACTGATGTGCTGGTCTTTCTTCTGCGGTGCTGGTACTGAGAGATCAGTGCTGCTGGGCACCAGGCAATTGAACAAGCATGGTCTATATGTGCAATTGCGGGAGCGAATTCTTGTCAGACCACAGTTTTTCGTTCAGAAGCGAAAAGTGTTTGACTGATTAATGAACTTCAGCTCACCTCTTAGAATAGTCAAACATTATAGCGCTTTAGTCCTCTGCATGATCCTGCAAATAAACATAGTAGCCCAGTAATAATTGATATAAAAATCACGTTTCTACGATTGCAGTTGGATGATTATAAGTATTTAATCTTGATGTAATGGAATGCAATCCAAATGTAATCCTCAAGATTGAATCCACTTATATGGGCTCGTAACCATTTCAAAACGATTTACCATTAGATAAACATATTTTCTCCTCTGTAACGTCGGCCTAATTTTAGCTTTCAAATGTAATCAGAATTTGGGCCTGCTTTAACAACAGTACGGCAGCAAAACTAGTCTGTGAGCTTACAGCATATCTCTAGACCACTGGAATTACCTTTATTTAAGACTTCCGTACAGTGCCCTTAATAGTTAGCAACTGATGCAGAGTGCCTAGAGAGAGATTAATTTCTCTGGTGGCATTATAAAATATTTTATAATTATAACTCAGGGCTTCCAAAGCACACAGCTTCAGTCTGAGCTTTAATGAACTCCTATTAAGCACGGCATTGATTGAGGAAGCCGCTGTCGGGAAAACACGTCACTTCACTACTTCTTAAATGAAATAAATAAAAAAGAATTCGTTATTGCTCCCATACTCTTATTCTTCAGTTAATACTACTGTCTAGTGTAATTTCCGCCTAACTCTCACTCAGTTGAGTAGCATCTAAGATTAAGTTGGGGATGCACTGTAACCAATGCTATCGCATCGCATGATTGGTTCAAGGCTGGGAGGGCCTCACATCTGGTTACCATGTTGAAGGGTTCAGCCGTGAAAATTGTTTACACTTTGTCGTATTAAGATATCGGAAACTATGGCAAGATGACACGTGTACTGAAGGCCTGCTTCAGAGGTGAAGCTAACGCGAACCAGCATAGGGAAGAGCTATTACGAAGGAATAGGCGGAGAAGCGAGACAATCAGCCAATTGGCACTCTATACAAAGGTGTAAACAAAAACGACAGACCAACCAGCCAATACAATGCGCTGCTATCTCTCATTCCATGGTTTTTACAGGGGCCTTAAAAGACAGGTCTTTTTAACAGTAAATATTGTTGGAAAAACTCGATGAGGCAATGGCGAGAAGACATGAATTTGAGGAGAGCAGCTGAGGTATTGAGTTTGAACGCAGAACAGATCACATAAATAAAATAAATCCTAGCTGATTAAACAGCCTCTTTTGTATAGCGACAGAAGGACCTTTACGGCTATCACCGCCGCTTGTAGGTGCGATAAAGGATCGCCCACCTCAGAAATGGAACCCACAACCTCGGAACCGAGGTCATGAAAGCAAACGCTTTGCCTAGTGTGCAATCACGGCTCACATGATACGAGGTAAAAATTGGAGATCGAGTACCCAGGGGATATGTTGGGATATATTGCCAGTAGAGTAAATGTGCAACACAGGAAACCGGAGACCCTATTTTTAATTGCAATAAAATAAGGGAATTTTAAATAGGAGTGCATAGCACCTAGTTGATCTAAGAATGACCTCAGGGAAATACACGTTTAGCCTCAGATGAGATGGGCCTCAAGAACATAATTCAGCTCAACATCACGGAAGATTATCCTATATTAGTCTACATTATTCTATGCTATCCGATATTGTCATTTTTAGTTAGCCAACTATCCTCATCTAGATCAAGATCAAAGAAGTACCTGCAATAGAGAATTTTATAAATGATCAGACTTTGATGTGACAGAACAGACAAAAACGAGGATTTCTGTTAGTCTCAACATCACTAGGTAACAGATAAGATAGATCCTGTCAATTTTCCTGTTGGTGTGAGGGAAAAATGATGAAAATGAATGCTGGATGGTAGTTGAAACCTATCCAGCAGTTTTTTAGCGTTAATTTCATGAGCCCTGGTGGGCAGACGGGTGCCTTAAAGCCTGTGTGTGGTGTCACGTGGCATTGTTACAGACTTCTGGTGCCTTAAAGAGACCAATCTGACTATCGGTGGCAGGACCGAATGCCACTAGTTATTGATACCACCGTGTATTACGCTTGCATCTTGAGTCCAGATTATTCTATTGTCTGGCGAGCTAAAGTGACTGTTTGCGAGATGCAGTTGCAAATCAGTCGGCGTCTTGTTGATCTAGAGATCATTGGGACAGAGAGTACAGGTCTTTTAAGTTTTTGCATTACCGATTGAGATTGAGATTGGCTTTCGAGATTAGCAGAGGGTGTGAGGCAATCAAAGTCGGCACCCGATTTGATGGCGGAACCAGGTTTGGTTTAGGCTTGACAGGAGATTGTACCAGTCATCATAGCTCATAATTCTGAAAAGCTACGGTCTAGCGGACAGGCCGCTTCGGTACTTGGCATGAGTGCTAAAGCAAATGAGACAGATGCCGTCACGGTCGTTAACATTGATTGGTAGAGGAGATGGTGCAAGTCATCATAACTCGTGATTCTGATAAGCTACGGTCTAGCCGACAGGCCGCTTTGGTACTTGGCACGGGTGCTAAAGCGCATGAGGCAGATGCCGCCACGGTCGTAAACATTGATTGATAAGATTCCCAATTACCTTTAGGATCGTTCTGATAGATGTATAGCTTAAATACAGTAGAAGAGTCGTCAGAGGTTAGGAGCTGTTTGTGCTTTATGCAGACATGTTTCCTTCAGGGGATTACGACTTCGGACTCATAATATTGGTGTAGCCCAAGGTTAAGTCAGGAATAAATGCACCGAGATTGATTCAGGAAAATGCACCAATTAGGCAGTGGGCTAGATGTGTAGCGTCCAAAAGTCGACAAGAACTCCGCAAAGTCATTGACGATTGTGTGAAACGAGGGG
This sequence comes from Cristatella mucedo, assembly GCA_009760855.2. Taxonomy (NCBI): domain Eukaryota; kingdom Metazoa; phylum Bryozoa; class Phylactolaemata; family Cristatellidae; genus Cristatella; species Cristatella mucedo. The sequence goes on along the minus strand of WPIO01000010.1, from coordinate 8,958,219 downwards.
TTGTGGAGAAATCACCCGGTCTCTGGTCCTCTATTGCGGTGTTATTTAAGAAGAAACATGGTGCTGTGAAAGGCTTTTCGGATTTTAGGGCGGCTGAGAACATAATTTAGCAAGATTCGCATCTTTTGCCACGGGTTGGCGATAATATAGATGGGCTTTCATGTGCTAAGTGGTTCTCTACACTTGCTACGTAATCTGGAATCAGTAAGTAAAATGACCGATGGACATCTTTCTCATATGGGTAAGGATACTGGCAGTTTACTGTGATGTCAGCTGGTTTGTGCAATGCACCAGCCACATTTTAGAACCTGATAGAGAGAGCTTTAAATGATTTCTACTGGAAGTCGGATCTGTTTATTTGGATGATGTGATTAGTTTTTGTCAATAATTAAAGAAACAACTGGAAAGATTATTTAAAGTACTAGACCATGTAAAGCATGCCAGCTTAAAATTACACCTTAAGACGTGTCACCTATTTTTAAGAGAAGTGAAGTACTTAGGGCTTGTTGTAGGAGAATTTGGGGTTAGAAGCGATCCGGATAAAGTATCAGTTGTAGTAGATTAGCCTTACCTAAGAGATGCATTGCAGGTGCAAAGCTTTTTAGGCTTCAGCAAGCACTATTGAGGTTTTGTGAAGGGGTTTGCATCCATAGCGGCAAGCGTTCGTCACATTACGGGAAATAATGTAAGGTGTGAATGGTTAGCCGCAGCCAATGTAACATTTCCACACTTGAAGCAAGCTTTGGCGACTGCACCTGCCTGTTCTAAAGTTTCACAACCTCTCTGCTAGTTATACACTGGACTGTGGTGCTAGCAACCACGGAATTGGTGAGATGCTGTCCAAGTTTAAGGACGGGTATGAGCAAGTGGCGGCTTACTTCAGCTAACCCCCAAGTCTTACAGATAAGAATTCATGAGTCGCAAAGACCGAATTGATAGCCATTACAAAAAGTCTGGAAAATAACCATCGGTACCTGTATCGGCCTAGTACCACGACCCGCACTGACCATGCGGCTGTAAAATGGCTTCGTACACGGAAAGACCCAGGGGGTCAGCTTGCCCCGGTCGATTGGAAAATTAGACCAGCACGATTACGAGACTCGGCATAGAGCTGGATGGGCTGGCGGGAGAGCCGACAGCCTGAGTCGCAGACCTTGCCGATTGAGAGAACGTACCAGTAAAGAAAGAGAACAGAGTCTTGCTTTTGCTAGAGATTAGGTCTGAAGATAGTGCTGAAGCTTTGGGAGATAGAGTGCATACCCAGGAGCAGGATAAAGGCCTGCAGCCACAATGCATTGGGTTCGAGAAAACAGGCCGCTCCCAGCATGGGCGGAAGCCTCTCCTATAGCAAAGCCACAAGGTATTACTTGTCGCAATTGGACATGCTTCGACTCCAACACGGACTACGACAGCTGCAGTGGGCATCGCCAAATAGCACGATAACCGCTTGGCTAGCTGGCGTGCCTAAGAAGGCTAGGTCCACAGCAGCAATGACTGAAGCGGACGATAAGCCTACTGGATGACATCTAAGGCTTTAAAAGACACATCTGAAGAAAAAAGACGTCTAAAGCAGCGCTTATTTAGGGTTACCATGCATAGCAATATATATATATATATATATATATATATATATATATATATGTATATATATATATATATATATATATGTATATATATATATATATATATATATATATATATATATAAAGAGAGAGAGAGAGAAAAGAGAGAGTGAGGGGAAAGAGGGGGAAGAGAGAGGCGAGAGAGAGAGAGCAAGGGGAGAGAGAGAGAGAGAGAGGAGTGATAAAAGCCCTGCCGGGCATGTTGCACCAAGAAGATGCCCTAGTTGCAACCCATGGCACCATTGCAGCTTGATCAGGTGGGCGTTTTGATGGAACAAGTCACTGTTGATATATCTGACCCGTTGACTATCACTAACATGGCAACAAGTATGTATGTATTCTAATGGATCACTTTACTAATTGGCCTGAACCCTACGCGATTCCTGTGCACGAGGCCGCTACCATTGCAAATGTTGCATTCGATTAATTTCACAATTTGTGCATACTTGACGAATTGCATTCTGATAAGGGCAGCTGCTTTGAGTCATTTTTATTTTCCGATTGCTGCAAAGACGAACGCCTTTTGGACATTGAAGCTAATGTAATTGAAAGCGATATCTTCATGATTTTTGAGCTAAGATGCTAAGAAAACGATTAGTGAGAAAACATGTAGTTACAGTAAGCATTTTGATGTTCGAATGCTTAGTGGTCTTGCCTTCAGTTAACACGATTACAAAACCAGACAATTAATTAATGTTCTTAGTTCTAGGAAGCTTAATTTGTCTTTGCACACGTCCAGCAAGTTTTTCAGATCCATAATTAAACAATGCTATTTTTAAGCGAAAATATAATCACATGTTGAATTTTAGCTAATCTTCTTCTTGGCTGAAAACGCAGTGAGGCCAGAAGGCAAAAACTCTATGCTTACTCCAAAACATAAGCATAGCGGCTTCATAACTACTAATGGCAGGTTCGAAATCAACTTGACCGGCTGAATTTAGTACGTAAGCTTTGTTGTACCTCACAAAGATTCTTTAACTGTAAGGCGCTATCAAAATCACCATTCAAACGAACACCCAAAGACTTGGTACCTCAAATAACATTCTCTCGGACAACTGGTGTCAATAAATGGCCATAAGATTAGGGGTGATCCTGGCTACAGTGGCTCTCGAAGTAACGGTCTACCGATCGGCGAGACCTAGCATTGAGTATGAGCTGCTATTTGACTGCGAACAAGTCTATTCAAAGTCACCTGCTGTATTAACTGTTATAAACAGTCTACTGAGTTTTCTAAAGCGGTGTTTTTCTGAATGCAAAATATTTAGAGCTGTTACAGCCCGGCTGTCATTATCTTTGGCGTATTTCGAGTATAAGGCGTTGCATGTTGAATGCATCGGTTCCACTACCCGAACAAGCGACAGTAGCCTGGCCATAACAAAGCAGTAAAAGCAAGTGGATTACACTTTTTTGTTCCGATGCCCAATCACTTAATTGCCTGCTGCGTTTTTTAATGTCATCCGATGGTTTTGGGCTAAAAAATAATCTGCTGAATTTGTTCCATAATAATAATAATAACAACACGCTCGCCTGTGGGCACTGGCGGTGCTACCAATGGGCCAAGCGGATGGCGGTTAGGGGTCAGAGGGTAGTTTGGTACTCCTGTGCCGCCAACCGCTACTTCACTGTTGTTACTGCTTAGCCATCACTAGTTCAAGCAGTGGCATGTGCAATGTGCAAAGATGCTAAGCTCACAGTGAGTCGCCGCTAACAATGCAGCACTCGATATTCTGCCAGCAGCACTGCTAGCAGCAACACCATGGCCAACAAATCACAAACACCACAGTATATATAGATATAGGCTTGTAAGGTAGGCGACTTTGAACTGACTTGTTTACCGTCCTACAGCAACTGTAGACCTCGTCGATCAGCGGACCGTTGCTACAATAAAGCGACTCAAGGCAGTCAGGCCCGTGTTATTTTTAACGGCCAAGTCACGAAACGTGCAATATGCTCATTTGTACGAAATCATAAATGACGCTGCTCACTTACCTAGGCTTATCGTGGCGATTTTATAAGCGACACAGTTCCAATTCAGCTGTCAAGCTCTTAATCCACAATCTCGAAGCATTGCAGCCCAGCGATCTGCCGAATTCGTCATCAGCGAGCCCGCCTAGCCGTCGCTGGCTAAGCGTCCGTCCTGGGAGACTCATGCACTCATCGGGGGTCCAGTAGCGCATCGCTGAGGCACATGCTCGCGGAAGCGCGAAGAGAGGGAGAACGCTCCCAATGAAGCGCACCAAGCGAAAAAGCTCCAGGTCTTTCTGCGCAGCTGTCTGACAAGGCAGGATAAAGGTAGCTCGCGCAGATCCGCCCGATTCGCGACTACAGCTTCCAAGCCAAGTTTAGACTCTTAACGTTGATTAAATTGCTCGCACTTTGCGAACCAGGTCGTGGGTTTGAGACATTCTAGCTTTTAATCCGGTATTGTTCAACGTGGCTGGGTAATAGCCATACTAAAGCTCTCCAGCCTCCGTATCAATGAGCCAATTGAATCGGCTAACCCCATTTTACTTTGTTATTATTAGAATCTTCGCTGTTGCCTTGTAGCCACCAACAAGGGGCACCAGATTTCTGGTGTTTCAGCTGTTTATGCTGCTATTTTATACTTTTTCCGCGGACATCTTTAGAACAAGTTGAAAGACTTATACGAGAATAAAGAGAGAATACAGTAATTCCATGTGAGGCACGATAATCATACCGATAAATTTATATTTATCTGCGCATATACATATGCATAGATATATATTTTTTAATGTTCACACTTTATATGTATTCAAATGCACTGTATGCGAACACTGATATACTCCGTATTTTAACTGAATCACCTAAACGTTTGAATGTCATAAGCCTTACATAAGAAGTAACCATTGCAGGGCCTATAATGAGAATCAATTATGTATATTTAGTACACACGGAATTCCTGGTATATTTTCAATTATTCAATCATCCTCAAACTTACTTTTAGGAAGCACTTAACTAGGAACTTTTGGCAGTTTCCCATACTTGCGGTGTTCATTTGATGGCACTGTGGTGCCGAATAAAACAACCTGTAGTGACTTGGTGCTACGTTACGCTCCTGCCGACTGGTAGTGATTAGTACCGCCGTTCGCAATTCTTTACTTGTTATCAAGTAAGTTTCCATAGGCGCACTGGTGATCTTGTAGCCAAAGAGTGTTGATATTCCTTAACTTATTCCTCAAAAAGACCTACAAGACTGGATCAAACTGTGGATGCTTCCCAATTTCTCCTCTCTCAACGTTGCGGTCGCCTGCAGATGAACCGTGAAACTGCATGCGGATGGTAGGCCATCCAGTTGGCTTCTTTACCACTCCCAACAAAACTATTTGGTTTAGAATCCATTAAATTTAAATTCTGTATCTCGTCTTTTCGGAAAAAACGTACTTTAAAGTTAGCATGTACATAATATGGCTAGACAGATAGATGGTGAGACAGAGAGGAAGGGAGAGGGGGAAAGAGAGAGAGAGAGAGAGAGAGAGAGAGAGAGAGAGAGAGAGAGAGAGAGAGAGAGAGAGAGAGGGAGGAAGGAAGTCTAATTATAGAGAGCGAGGGTAGTTTTTTAGAACGACAGAAGTAAAGACGTTGGAAGAAGAGAGGAGACTGCGACGTAGATGGATGCGTGAGAGATCTATTTATGAGTTATATGGAGAACAAACGCAGCCGCGAAAGGCAATATATTCCCAAAAAATGATAATTGAATGTCATTTTCCGTCTTACAGAAATCTGCTGGATCAAGTTGGTTCACTTTGAGCCTCCGTGCTTGAGTGGTGCAACGGAAAATCCCTATTTTGAATGAGGACAATGAAAGAAGAAGACAAAAAGAATAAATATTCCTTAAGAAAGCCTCAGAGGTTATCATTGCGTTTAAATTTGATAACAACTGCCAGCTGAAGAACTGAAGGACTCATAGCGACGACCTAGAAAGCGAAGTGCTAGTAGTATCAAACGTTAGGGATAATACTGCCTGAAAAGACAAGATAAAGCTAGCCTACGAAGATACACCTGATTCATGACATCAGCTTTCACAATAAATTTAGAGTCTTAAGGTTGGGTAAATTACATGCACTTTACGACCTAGGTCTTTGGTTGAAGTCATATAGGTGGTAATCCTGTATTGTTCAATGCAGCTGGGTAATAGCATCGCCAGAGCTCTTTAGCCCCTATGCCAATGAGGCAGTTGAATCAGCTAACCTCTTTACGGTTTTTATTTCAAATATCATCGTTCTTGCCTGGTAACCTAGCTTTTTTGAGCGACAAGCGGACCTTGAAATTAACTTATGCTCAAGAAAACTTCAGGTAAGTGTATTTCCAAGCAATTTGGGTGAAATAAAAACGGAAATTGTTTTCAAAATTCTGCACGAAAATATACTACTAAATAATAAAACAATCAAATTAGTTGAAATTGTAATGGAAATGTATAAAGAGTTTAGTTGTTCATGTATCTGCTTCGTATTTTTTTACTTGATGAAGTCATTGAGGAATGTTAAACACGAACTGGTCTAAGCAATAACGCATTAATACTATTTATCAGCAACTTTCTTAATAACCTTGTCAATAAGCGATTAATAATTTCCGTCATTTTAGTTCAATTTTTGCTGCCTCGTACCGGCACTTTCTGAGATGGTAGCCAGTGACCGAATGCATCCAGCAGTGTGCATTTGGCTTCGTCTGCCGACAGAGAGAAAAAATAGCCGTAGAAACGTGCTAAAAGCATTTAGGGCGTGCAAAGATCGGAATCAGGAAATGGTTAGCCACATTATTTCTACTGTCAAAAATGAAATAAATTTCTGGAAAATAAAGCAAATTAAAAAATTATTGCATATGTAATTTGAATTTTATAACATTACTAATCACGGGTGACATTGATCATGGGTTTCGTGACTCTTTTTGTGGTTGCAGTATAATCAAATTTGTATAGTACACAAGGAAAAAGAGCTGTGTAATTTGGTACACCAAAGGTTACACAGGAACTCACTTACAAACCTGCTGCTTCTATGTGGTAAGCAATTTGATAGACGAATCTGTGTTATCACTTATCAAGAGCTTCTATTATCTATTCCAGTGGTTCTCAACCTGTGGGTCACGAACCATTTGGGGTCGAACTAACTTTCACAGATATTGCCTAAGATCATCGGAAAACACGCATTACCACATTTTATATACAGTAATTGTATGGCTAGGGTTCACCACAACATAAGGAACTTAAATATATATATATATATATATATATATGTGTGTGTGTGTGTGTGTGTGTGTGTGTGTGTGTGTGTGTGTGTGTGTGTGTGTATGTGTATTTATATTCATATATTTGATTCATCTTGAATAGCACCTCAAGAGAACTTAATCTCTATTCAGGCGCTTCATATGCGCCTCAGAGCTCGAGTCCACGACCTCAGCCAGACCTTGGTCAGGGCGAGCACCTTAACCGCTGGACCAAACCAGCTCGGCCATTATTTATTCGGCAAGAAGATCTAAAAAATCCGTCAATACTAAAACTTGTGTGCTCATTTTTACACAGATTCAGTACTAATGCAGTCAATTTGTTTCTGTAATTTTGTTTACCAGATATGGATCCAATTCGTGCGCATTTGTTCATTTTCTCGTTTAAGATAGCTACATTTAAAAATTACCATTCCATTCGTTACTATTAGCAAAGCTTCAAAAATAATAATCCATTTCTAAAATGCAATAATAGAATATCCCCTAATTATAGAAAAATGGTTTTCCAGAGCTGATTACTGAAACTAATACAGACACTTAATAAATCCAGTTTGACATTAGTCTCCCAATTTTCCCAAAAAAACAAACTTTTAGTAAGTGGGTATAGCAGGGTAAAACATTCTGAGATAAAATTTTAAAATGAAAAAACGAAGCAAGATGTATCACTTTTCATGATTGTATTACTTTCAAAGTGACTGCTTCATTACCCCACAGCTTATTTAGCTATGCTGTTTGGTACTAGACTCGGAAGCATGTACGGGTAGGATGTCACATTCAGCGAAACATTACGAGCTCTGAGGTCCGAATTCAGTTGGTAAAGGTTGGCCTTGAACCTCTTGGCCGCAGCATTCGCAGCGGCCTCTGAGAAATGGAGTTCGGGAAATACACCCAGGAATACCTAAAAGCAAATAAGCAGCTTATTCATAACTCCCGCCTAAGGAAATAAATTTCATAGCGGAAAATTATATCTCAGAAATTTGCACTTACTTCTCCGTCCGCATATCTTGAAAGAGTATAGGCTACGGCAAGCTGGTTTGCAGTGTCTACGACACCCGGAAGAGACGACATGACCTTTTCCATAGTGATTCCATCCTTTGACGTGGGTGGTGGTGACCTCATCATAAAGGGAGCATTTGGCACGAATCCATAGTACCCCATTTGCGAGAAATTGATCGACGCGTGACCAGCTGAACCGTTAAAAATGATACTTGTCACAAGGGTTACGAGTTGTTCGATAGTTGCAATGGAGCCCGTAAGACCGTGGTGTGTGCCATCAGCACCGGCACCAGGAAAGCCGTATGTGTACAATTCCTGCATCCAAGCTTGCAGCTCAGTGTCGTGGTTGACGTCATCATCACTTAGATAATAAATAGAAATTACTTCTTTCACATAATCATGAATGTGATTAAACAATTTAATTCCATCGTCACGGAAGTAAAAGCCCGGTACGTCGCCATTTACGCCCCTTGCCCGAATCGCTTCCGGAAAATTAATGTCCTGCACCTTGAACTTGCTGAATGCACGATTAATGAGCACCCCAGCTCCCTTGATCCCCATAGCCATCGAGAAGTCGAAGATTCCCCCATCGTTTATTAGCGTGGATCTGGCCGCAGCGTTGATGGCGATCGTGCTGCGAGTGTGAGGAACGAGCAGCTTGAACACTGGATGGGCCTCGGGCAGCTGACGCCACATGGCCACCGTGAACGCCTCCAGGACCAGGTGGGTTTTCAGCAGGTGCGTGACTGCTTGGTGTAGATTGGCATCCGCGTTTCGCACATAAATCTTTGCCAGCAACCAGCCAAGACCATCTCTGGGCGTCCAAAGCGGATTGTCTGCTCCTGGCTTCTGTTTCAACTGGATAATGATCGGAACGAGGTGGCCAGTAGATAACATCCGGAAAAGGCAGATTGGTGCACAGTAGAATGCCTTCGTGGACATTTCGCCTGGACTTAGAAGTCCGTCCAGGATGGAATAGTTGGCAATATACAGATCACTATTCTGAAACAGAGTGATTAGTAACAATTTGAATTAGGGCAATAATTGCTGAACCAAGCCCACGAATGAGGACTCGAGTTTTATTAGCTGTACAAGCTTGTTCGCTATGTAGTAGAACACAAAAAAAGAAGGAAAATTGCTGTCTCGATTAAATTGACTCCACTCGACTTAAGCTGCCATCCAATATGCAAATAACGACAGCCCACGCAGCAGGGATAGTGGAAATGTTGCTGCCCTGGCCATGCATGATCTATCAGCTGCGTTTGAAGCTATTTTTCTCGATATCCTACTCAAACGATTGAGAAAAACGGTCAGTCTTGCAGACAAGGCAGCTGCTCGGTTTAAATTGTACTTCGACTGTACGATAGCATTCAATTCCTGAATTGTGATGATCACGTCTCATCTAGCAGACCAGACAAAAGAAAAGTTCCAAAAAGGGTCACTTCTTTGTGCTCCACTGTTCTCCGACTATTCGGAGCATCTGGATAAAGGGGATTCGGGCACCACGAGACGTACTTTCGTTTATCTGCTGACCATATCCAGCTTTTATTTTTCATTTAAAATGTGGCAACCCGCTGCAGCCACTGATATACTGAATGCTAAGCTTACACATATTTGATCCAAAACGTCTGGTAAAGTCCTTATACCAAAACATGTTAAAACTGAACTTTTGCTCGTAGGACAGCGAAAGCATGCGGCTAGGTTAACTGCGATCTTCGCCGTCTGCTTCTTTTTTTGCATGTCGTCTTTGAGAAGTACTTAAAGTTTGAAAAATTAATAAGAAAACACAATTACTCGCCAGGCTTTGTCGCTTTCCGTTACTAATGACTGCAGACCTCGGTGGCTGACTTGAGTTCTTACTAGCTCCCTCGTTCTTCTAGGCTGGACGACTGCTGTTCCTTTTAGCTGGATTACCACAAAAAGCCATTAGGCCTCTACTGTTGGTGATGGAGACTATATCGGCGAAGCTAACAAAAAAGAGTCCCGCATGCTCAGCTGTTTAACTAAATTAAACCCAATTGATTTCTTAGTGTCCTTTGAAAGCCCAACCTGTTTCCGGGTGAACTTTTCTTGTGAAAGGCAAGCACATTACCCGTCAGTCAAACTAAAGCGGCGCCATGAATTTCTTTTTCTGAAGGATTTGCAGTGACTCCTGATCTATTAGAAACCAATTGCTTGCCTCATCCAAAAAGACCGCCATGGTTTGGCTCCAACACACCACGTTGAACTGCTGCACCAGTTTCAGCCTCCGCATGCCCTCAGGTCCTTTATGGATATTTAATTAGCCGTTCCACTTCTACACTTAAGGACCATTGGCGACAGGCGATTTTGCTCTTCAGGTGTTAGACTGTGGAACTAACGGCCGAAAATCTTACGCCATGCCATCCGGTCTCCTGCTGCCGAACGTGACGCATCCTTTCCAGCAGTCCTGAGCAGGTGTTTCCATGCTGCTCATTTTCTCAGCAGACTTTCGGACCTATCTATGCATCTAACTTTCATTTTGTATATAGCAGTAAATCTGTATCCTACCGAATGCTCAGCAAAAGCAGCTTTAACTTTGCTTTTTCTACGGGCAAATTTTGAGTGTAACCACCAATAAATGTGTTTGGGTGTATTTTGCTACAAAGCTTGTGTCGTCAATAAAGATAGAGAAAGCTATACATAACATCGTCGGATTTTCATTGCATTTTCACAAGCCATCTAATCAGTTTTTATGAAAGATGTTTGAGCTTTGGGCGCCCAAACTGTAAGAAGCTTAACATCAAACCTCTCGATGTGGCCCTACTTTATCGATTAGCGAGTGTACAATGTATTATTGTTATAAAATAGCTGAAATTTTGTGGGCAGCCAATAATAAAGTTACAAAAACAGTCGATCCTAACATCAGATCAAAACAAGATCTGTAAAGTTTATGACTAGCTACAAACCATGAGAAGCTTAACTCGCCCCCCCCCCCCCTGATTGCCTTTCTTCACCCAGTATTCTCTTCGTGCAACTTATGGAAACGTTTGGGATTAAAAGGAGGACAATTTACATTACTTCAGACATCATAACTAGCAATCAAAGTTAGCGTGTTTGTTCTTAGCATATCTTAGAGACCCGTTGCTACTACAGCCGCTGTTCCAGGCGCTCGTTTCAGTGCACTTCACTGTACTGCAAGCAATGACTTCTCTTCTCTGCAGCTCACCGCAAGTGTTAAGCCTTGAGTTTTTAATTCGTCTTCCACTGGAAAGTTTGCAGGCAAGCTCGTACACTTCTCCAGTACAACCGGATTGTGTCCGTTGAGATACTGTCTGCCAAACTCCTCGTCCACGGTCCAGTTTGCGTAGACATTCTTCAGAACTTTGTCATCATCCCCTTGGTTGCCCATTGCTAAGAGAGCATGTAATTGTTAGACAGCTTCGGATGCAAAATATAAAATGCACCGATTTTCACAACGTTGCACGGCAAATAGTCTTTCGATTGTTAAAGCAAGATGCTCACCCTTGCCGGCATCATAGAAACCTTTGAAGTCAGGGTAGCGGTCAAGGGAAGATCCAAGTACTTTAAGACCGAATTGGACACCAGCTGCCATAACACCTGTGACGAAGCTTCCGGCCTCTGCGTCAGCAAACTGCACATCAGCCGGTACGTCGAAAAATCCCTCAGCCGTATATCCTGGCCAGCCAGCATATCTGGTGTTTGTCCCCCATTTGAATGTGTCCTGCCTGCTCCTCAGCTCGTTCTGCCTCTGTGCCAGCAGCAGTGGATTTGACTCCTTGAATGCAAGGGAGGCTGAAAGAAAATGAGCACACCAAGAATCACTTGCTCGTATTGGAAGTACCGAATATTCATACTCATTCTATTGCTGGAAACAGGGGCCCGTTGCCGACGTACAATCCGGTCTGGCAGTGGTGCGATTGTACACAAACACACGCACACGCACAAGCACGCACACGTACAAACACTCTCGCATTCAAGCACAAATACGTATATTGTACATGTGCACATACTGTACACATGCATGTAAGTATATACATATATATATAGAAAGATTTATCAAAGTTTGTGACTTTTATATATACACTAGCCGGCGGTGCCCTGTCCTGCCGGGATCGCGGGTCTTACCCGAACCTCTCGGTTCAGGAACAGGGATCACTAGGCTTCTGAACCGGAAATGGCAGCATAGCTATGACAAATGCTTAATGAGCCTCATCAGCAAGCTAGTAGTACTCAATCTTTCACCGGTTAGTAGCTACATAACGTACCTAGATACTAAAAACATGGATAGAGCTAAGAGAGAAACAAGCATCCTCTCTGTACTTGAGAACCACAACTCGAGTCGATAGCCGATTTTATCCTATTGGCACCGGTTTGCTTTAAAAAAAATAGCCTACGAGCTTGAGATTCCCTTATTTGCTGCAAGTCAATAAATCACCTCATTTACTGGAACATGATGTACAAATATCCTTTTGTCCTTGATAAATCCCAGTGTGTGGTGAGTAAAGAGTACACGCACAAAACTTTGAACACGCTTCAAGTAGAGTGAGATGCCCGAATACGAAATGCTGCGATGGCAGCAGAAAATTCAGAGTTGAAAGTGTAAACTTTGTGGGTGCCGAATGATAGTGCAAAGGAGACTGTTGGGTTCATAGCTGTATCATGGAAGGTAAGTTTGCCACTACTAAGCCTTCTTAATCGTAAAAGCGCATCTGTATCAACCCCTTTAACGAGCTGGGTTTCTTAGTTACTCCATGCGTTACTTTGTTTTACCGTAACTCACAGTCGCTAAAGTCAGATTTAAATGTAGTCCTTTTCTGTGAATTTATAGCCACACTCCCGCGGTACATCAATAGTGAGTTTTGGACAAAGAGGTAGATAATTCACTAGTTTGCAAGTGTAGCATAGCAACCACTCTCATGGTTGGATGCTAACATTGAAATGTTACACCTTAAAACACTTAAGCCGCTTTCAACTTAAGAAACGCAAGCTGCCGAAAGCTGCATGCCATGGCATGCCTTTCTGCAGTTTGCATTGTAAACACTGCAAGCCCGAAGTACTGAGTGATGCTTCCTATGCTTTGCTGCTTCAGCTCGGCCTAGTTGAGCTGAGTTCTTGGAAAGCTGCTTAGTTTGTGCTAAGTGTGAGTTTTACGAGTTTCTATAAATGGCTGTGAAATAACGGTAAACAATAAGCTCGCAGCCAGTGATTTTCTTTAATGAATACCTGTCAAGATCCAGCAGAAGCTGAAAATAGCAGGCTAGCGTCGTCTCGCTAGCAACGACGGGCCGGAGCGACCAAGGAAGAAGCTGAAGATACGAAATGAGATCACCTGAGTTTTTACTGGCGTAAGTTGGTGTCTCATAACCATACTTGCATTAGGAGCTTTAACTCTTCGAGCAGCAGGTAAATGGACAAAGCAATGAACTGGCACTGTCAAAATTATTGGTGCTAATACAAATTTGCATATATTTACTGATCCGGTAAGGTTGTAACATTGCACGGAGACAATAGAGATGGATCAAAACAATAGGATCCACAAAGATGTCAAACAAGATGCTTACCGCTCACATAAAAGGGGTGCAAAATCAGCCAGATTTTAACTTCTATTCATGTATCACGAATTTCTGAACTATGGCAGCTAGGAGCTGATTATGTGACATCTATGACTGAGGCCCCATAAAATCAAAAGCTGTGTAAAGTTCTCTCAGTTGTGATTCCTGAGTTGGCATTGACATTCGAGCTGCATTGAACTCTAGACAACCTAGCCGTTTTCTGTATGCGACGGCCGTTTTTTAATGCCAGTGACCCCACCTTGCAATTAAATAGACTTGCCTACGCTACGGATATGGACTTTGTATGTCAAAGAATGGGTAAATGTACTTACTAAGTTAAGTTAAAGAATGGGCACACTTCGTCGGTGCCGTGTCCCGCTACTGCCGGCGTACACGAGAAAATTTCTGACGCACCTAAAAGTCACTTGCCGCGATACAAGGCTTAGGCGTCATCAGTGTTTGTCACGAATCGGCTGAGACTAGCATCGTTACAAGTGCTGCGTTAGCAGCCTCTTTCTGGCTGACGTGAAAGCCGCGAACTCCTCTTAGTCACCAGATATGTGACGGCTGGGTCGCTAAACTTTCTCCGATACTCACCGTTTCCATTTCTGACAGTAATTTTTGTAGTGATCCATCTGTAGCAGGGGAAAATGGTTACTTTCTTGTCGCTGGTGTCGACAACGACGATGTAACGAAGATGGAGTGGATCCTTTAAAATTATTGTAGCAAGCTCGATGTCAATTGTTAGAACGTCTCCCAAGTCAGGCAGATCGAACTTCTGAGTCGTTGTTAATCCCGGAAGCAAGGTTGGTGCAAATTTACTGCTGACTGTGATGGGTGAACTTGAAGACTTAGTACCTACATAAAAGTAAAGGATATAGAACTTCCGATTCGTGCGTGTGCAAGCACCACTGTTAGTTGAAAGCATAGAACAGTAGCAAGTAAATTATTTAGTGCGGACTTGTAAAGCTTTACAAACGAAAATGAGTCGCCTTGACTGCATATACAAGGTATTAGGAAGTTGTACAAGTGAAAGAAGAGGACCAGCACTCTTGGCTTGCTTGAATGCGGCAGAAACAAAAACTATAGCATGCTCAAGCATTGTTAGCCACAACAAAAGTTTAACTTAGAAACCAATGTAACGTCGTCGGAGGAAACATGGCTGGTGCTTTCTAATGCCGCTCTGTCATCTCGTTAAAGAACATCCACTGACGGTCACTAGTTTGGCAAGCATCAACAACACGTAGGTGTAACAGTGGCCAAGAGAAGTCAGTGAGCCTTTACGGTAAATGACTAGCTACGATAAAAATCAAGCATTACTAATTAAAAAATAAATAAATTTGAAAGCCTAATCCTTAGCATAGATTCGGCATGTATGCATGCTGTAGCGTTCGCATGCCATCTGGGAATCTTGTTCTAAAATTACCCCTGGCTAGATAATGCACTGCATATCAGCTCCAGAGTCAATGCCGTCTTTTATCAGATCTGTATTGTGTAAAAAGGAAATGCATTCGTGCTTAGATGAGGATAAAAAAAGCCAAAGCATCTGTGCATTTTTTAAATTCTGTCTCTAATTATGTGAAATAACTACTTTCCGATCGCCGAGAAAGGGAACAAGATGTTGTTGCTTAATATTCGTGCCACACATGCAGGCAAGCTCGTCTGTCGCGAGCTTCAAAGTTGACATTGAATGCCACTTAAAACCAAGCTGCAGTGGTAGCCCATCATTCAGCTCCTCTTTTTAAAGTTTCTTTAAATAATCTTTTATCTCTGTATGCTCTTGCTCAGGCTTACTTATTTTATATATGTTCTAATCAGATCGCATTGTAAAACTCACTTCTTTAAATCAAGACTTTAGAAATCCCTCCAATGAATCTCTATCCATTGGCAAGTTCACCTTAAATTCGTAAGATCCTAGAGCCTGAATTTCAATACTGAGTGACGTCGAGACAGCCCCTTACTTTATTGCAGCTGGGAAGATGTAAATTATTGGTTCTTCTTCCTAGAATGTACTCGCTGAACATGATTTTTTGTGTGTGGCTATTTTTAATGAAACCTACGCCCACTTGCGTCTAACTACTGACATCCATTCTTTACAAAAATAAATAAAGTTTATAGACATGCGTGTTTCTTAGGCGGACCTATACACATTTTGCTTTGTTATTTTATAACTCTTGTATATGACTGTCCTAATGCACATGATGCCTAATTCATAGATTATTTTACCTTTATATTAATTTTATTTACCGATATAATTACATAAATAAATTATTAAAAATATAGTTTTAACAGCAAGAAATCGTCAAGATAAATCCATTCGTCCATCGAGAGTTTTTTAACAAAAATTTAACGGCCTATTTGAAAACATCTTGAAAAATAGTGAGCCAACGGAAGCCTTCTGGCGTAGGGACTGAGGGCAGATAGACAGTTTGACATTGAGCATGCAAAGATAGACAAACTTCTGGGTTCCCGATCTAGTCAATTGCCTAGTGACCTATCGAGCTTACTTTACTGTCCAGTCGGCATTCAAAATGGGGTGATATGGGCTCAGCTTAAGACTTTTCCATGCGTCTTCAAAAAAAGTCTTGCTATACTGCGTGAATAAATAAATCATTTTATTATGATGGCAAAATGATGGCAAGCTGCCACAAAAAGGTCTGCTGCTGTGTTTAGGGCTACTGGTTAGCTCAGCCATTAGAGAGCGGCATGGGTTGAATCATGCAGAGGTCAGCATGAAAAGCAAACAGGAAAAAAGGCGAGGCTATTGGTGTGCTTTAAAAGCCGCCAAGCAGAACAGATACGTATGTAAACGGTTGAATTTTTATAGCTGGGTTTAAAGAAACCACATTTAATTCGCAGACTTTCTGCACACAAAAAACTGAACGTTAGATTGGAAAAGATTTTAATGTAGCGCGAGGAACCCAGAGACTAGCAATGACGTTGGGCAGGTAGGCTCGTAAAGTTCAGAGTGAAGCGACCAACAAGTCAGAGAGAGAGAGAGAGAGAGAGAGAGAGAGAGAGAGAGAGAGAGAGAGAGAGAGTGGGCGAGAGTGAGAGAGAGAGAGGGTGGGTGAAAGAAGGAGAGAGAGAGGAAGAGAGAGGGAGAGTGAGTGAGAGAGAGAGAGAGAGGGGGAAGGGAGAAGGGGAGGGACATGGACAGAGACAGGGAGAGGTACAGAGACAGGGACGCGGAGAGGAACAGCGACAGGGACGGGGAGAGGGACGGGGACAGTGACAGTGAGAGTGGGGGATCATGAATGGAGCTGGTCGCTTGATCAGTCGGCGTCAGTGAAGCTCAGACAGAAGAGCTGTGATGTGGAAACGATGCCTTTGACGGTAGACCTGCCGTGTGGCTCGGTTTGGCAGTAGCTGTTGGAAATTAAGTTTAAAGGCCTGGAGTTCTTGAGTAAAAGAATTACATCAATTTAGGCACGATATTTCAATCAAGAGACTAGTTATTAGTTAAGTGTTAAACTCTTGTCGAACTGGGCCTGATTATAGCAATTTGTGTTAGTTGAAAGTATCTTGATCTGAGAGTGGGTGTGCTTCTTTGCTCATTTCATGGCATAGCATTTTGCATGAGCACTGTCAGGCTATGAAGACGTTACTAGAGTGATAATAGACTAACTAATCATGAGGACGCAGTCTTTCAACTTTCGGGTTATACACGGCTTTTCCAAAAGTATCAATCAATAGCAAGTAATACGGCAATTTAAAGTACATTCAGCCACCGACTTATGAAAATTTGACTTACAACAGGTTTTATGGTCACTATCTTATTTCGTAAGTTGAGAATGTTTTTTCATTTAAGGTATAGCCCGTATTGCATAGCTGTCAGAAATGTTTGCCTCACTACTGTTTGTGGCGTTGTCAAATCTACTGACCGCGCAAGAACTTTAATGTTTTTCTTGTAAACAATTTTACTATTGTATTTTTTGCGTGACTATGGTCGTGTTCGTATTTCCAAATTTTTGTAAGTCACCCCGTCGTAAGTCGGAGGCTAATTGCAAATAATGCAGATGTCTTCCTGCAGCCGGTCCATCTACCGGAAGCAAATTTTGCTTGGAGAATTGTATAGACCGCGATCTTTTAAAGTATATTCGTCTCTAAACGCAGCTCCTTGTAGCATTATTCAATATATTATTTTTATGACTATCCATATTATTCATAATACTATTCAAGGAGCAGAGGATGCAGCTCCGACAGATTGGACGTAGTTAATGCTAGATCAGCATGCTCTTGGATCTTGAATTAGAAAGCTGCTATCGGCAGTTATTGCATGGAAGAAATCTTGGCGAAATTTTTGAAAAAACTGCTCACAGATGCTTACCATTAAGTGTCAGGTTGACATTTGCGACAGTGCCTGCAAGCACCAGGTCGCTGACAGTCAAGCTGACAAGATATCTTTTCTGGCCCTGATTTGGACCGCCAAATATGTCAAAAATGCCTGTCACGAATCCAAGCTGCTTTGCATAGTAGTCAGCGGTCGCTGTCAAGGTTGCCTCCCTGGGAACATGAAACTGACATTACTTAGATGGCCATGCAATTCAACGTGAAAGATTAATAGCTCAACGGAGATCTGGCATATGAAATAAGTGCTGGCACCGAAGACCAGGGTTTACCAGATGGCCGTATGCTGATGTAAAAAGATGCTCGCAACGTGATGAAAGCACCATGGTAAGTATAAAAAGTCATCGTAATGTAGCTTGACGCTTAAATCAAAGCAGCTAACTTACACACACACACACACACACACACACACACACACACACACACACACACACACACACACACACACACACACACACACACACACACACACAAACACACACAAACACACACAAACACACACACACACACACACACAAACACACACACACACACACTCACACACATCCACACACGCATGCTCGAGAGTTTTGAATTTTTTCTAATTTCATATCGCGTGGAAATTGTATCGTTGTGGTAGACCATGGCTGAAAACTAACAGTATTAATAATATAAATATTGTATTTGTATAGCGCCATTGTGTAACTTAATCTCTTTGTAGGTACTTTATATATGCTTTAAAGAAGCATGATACCATAATTAGTAGTAACATGCAATAATGTCACAAGAATAACATGGCTAGAGGTGACACGCACAGTGTCAACATGTGAAATATGGTCAGTGGTAGATGCAGTGTCAGCACGCATGAATCCACAAAGAATGAATCACGATTACCCACTAACTTTTGTCAGAAACAGGCGCACTGTTGGTATTTTTTTAATTTGTTTAAGACTGGGGATGTCATGACAGAAATCGGGAGTGACCTCCAGGATTTGGGAGTTTATTAAATAAAGGCACAGACTCCGAAAGACTTTAGATTCATATGAGATACATATAAACGATTCGAGTCAGAAAAGATACTACGCCTAGCTTTGTCGGGGAGTAGTTCTAAGCCAGAGAATGAAGGAACCTAAAAGTGAGTTACCGAATCTTGAAGTCGCTACGCTGCTTGATTAAGAGCGAGTGAAGGTCGGCGAGAAGTGGTTTGATGTGGCAATCGCAATGCTCCAGACAGACAGTAGTAGCTGCCAAGTTTTTCAAAAGCTACAAGCATCTGTTTGCACAGGCCGGTGTACCAGAAAGCAGTGCGTTACGTAATTCAAGACAGGATGTCACAAATGCGTGGAATAATCTGGAAGTAGTAGCCCCGTCTAAGCAAGCCCGAATTCTAGCAGCTTTATGTTGCTGAAAGTATGCAGACTTGACTGTGGAGCTGATGCGGTTGTCGAGTGAAAATTCACTTTGGAAAAGGACATCTAGATTAGTGCAGAATTAACAGAGGATGTTCTGCCAGTTCATATTGGAAGGGTTAATTTTTTCCTATTTAAATTGAGCTTGATTTGCCCGTAACTAGTAAGTTCGTTTTATCATCATTCAATGTGGGAAAGTGTACTGCTATCCATGGCAGATGTCAGCAATGCAATTAGCCAGGGAGCTGTGATAACTTGACGTGCAGGAGGCTATGAGTATTAATAATGATAATAATAATACATTTGATAACTCCCTGGAAATCCCTTCCCACTTGCGTCAGAACATCCCCTGACTTGACCACATTTAAAAAGAACTTAAAAATACATCTATTTAGGAAAGTATTTTAGTGGGTCCCTGTGGCTCGTCCTTCATGTGCTTATGTGTGCTGAAACTGTGCATGCTGCCACTAACCACATTTGCATGCTGACCCTGTGCATGTCACCCTAACCATGTTATTCATGTTTATCAAGCATGATATTAATCACCATTCAATCGCGCTTCCCTTTGCAGCAAACGTGAAGCGCCTAGAAAGAGATTTAGTTCTCTGAGGGAGCTTTTTCAAGTGCATTATTAATATTATTATTATTTTTATTACTTGATGAAAGCAAAATTACAATTGAATGTTACTCGCATATAAATGAAAGCCTAAATTGTTCTTGGTGACCAAATCGGCAAGAGGGGCAGTATAAACTGTGAATAGAAGCGGACCAAGCACGGACCCGAGAGGTACCCCATACTTCAGTAGTTTCTCGGATGATCTTTTTCTGTTCGTATCGTACTTTGGAGTCTACGAGTGAGAAAAGACCTAGACCGCTATAGGTAAGTGCCAGTGATATCCAGGCATGGTAGGTAATGCTCGAGAAGAACTTGATAGTCTATCTAACACTGCCATAAGATCAGCAAAATAGGCAGGAGGAGTTAACTAAGTCTAAATTCCAGCGAAGGTTGGGTGCAAACTTGGAGCAATGCTGACTCTGTGGAATTGTAGCTCAAGACCAGACGAACTGCCTTACTCAGTTCGATATTTTATAATTAGATTTCTGCTGGTCCATCACAGCTCATCCAGTGACTTTGATAAAAACGGGATTATAATAAAAATGCCTCTTAAAGCAGCCCGATGCAAGTAGCCAAAATATTGCAATATAGTTGGTAATACTAAATTGTGCATATTTCCACCACACCATAATTCACGCCTTGAAATAAAGACAATTGAAGCCATCATCTCAGGCCAAAACTTGCATCCAAGGGCAACATAAAATTTTGAGAGAAATGCCTTAGGAAAAATTCAAAAAGCATTTACAGAATTCTACTGAGTGAGCTTGTTCAAATCTGATATAAAATAGCTAAATAGCTGACTATGCAATATTTGCCAAATTTTTAAGAAAATGCTATGCCACGTCAGATGTACAAGCCTCTTGAGTGCATTCTGCTAGTTCCAAGCTAGTCTTACTTGAGGTCCAGAGCTCGCTGCAGAGATGCTGCCATTCCAAGATATCCAGAATATTTGAAATCTCACTAAAAACCTAAAAAGGTTAATGATGGAGAGCCATAAGAATGATATGTTTCCCATTAAAACTGCAAAAGCTTAAAGCGCAATCGGTACTGCAGTTGGATTAGTGTGCAGCATAAGCAAGCTGTATATTTATGATGCATGCGCTCACTATAATACAATGAAGATGGCGACAACTGGCTCATTGCTAATATTCTGAACATGTCAGTTTTTCACATACAAAATCTGTCTATGTCACGGCATCAAATCATTAACAGTTGCTAGGCTTAGCAACTCAGGAGGTGATTCGCTGTCTTTGGTATGGTGGCTTACCGTGCTACCGGCAAGCACACCGAACTTGTAGATTTATCTTAAGTACACAGCGGCCGACGACCGATCATCGACTAAATTTATATCTTTATCTACAAACTCACTTGAGCTATCAATGGAAAAAGTAGACGCCGTAGCCAGGAAATAGCCACACTGTGAGACCTTTCTGGTGATCTCGGTCAAGTGCTGGCAGATTTACTGGTCCGAATGCTCGCTTTGGCTGGACTCTGACTTCCATCGTAAATCATGGACTTACTAATTCGAAGAATGCAAAATTAATGTAAAAATTAGGGTTTAGTAGTTTTCAAAAGTGTTAAAAACAGTGCCAAGCTTTACTTGCTGCACAATTTCAGGATAATAATAATTTCACCGTAGGAAAAGTCTCTGTAGTCCAGGTAGCGGCGTTAAGGCATTATTTTACTATAGAAGGCACTCATAAAACGCCAGACGGTTGATCTTTATCGAGTCCTAAAGGAGCCAAATCTCTTTCTGTACAGTCACTTAATGCGTGCAAAAAGAAGTTACTTCAGTCGGTTGATAGTAAAATCACAACTATAGAACTTACTGCCACAAAATTGGAAATCCATATGGATAGACCAGAAGCAACGTTGAGAAAAAGCAGGCTTTCTGTTTCTTTTCAAGTAGCCTGGGTCTTAGCCCAGATGGTACTCACTCTTCCGGATCAAGAATGTGGGTTCAAGTCCTGCAGTGGGCGATCTTATATTGCCCACTTCCAGCTTTGAGGCAATTCTTTGATGAATTTTCAAGCACCGGCGATAGATTTTTAAACTCATCCGACGCTATATTAAAGAGGCTGCTAAATCAGCTAAGTTTTACCTGTGATACCATTAAGGCAGGATATGATCTGACAGCAGTTGGTTGTAAGTCCAAGACTCGATTCTCACGGAAACTGAAGGGTAGTTGGTAATGAATTTATAGACAAAGTTAGAGGCTAAACCAAACCAATCGAGTCAGAAAAGTATAACATGGTGAGGGGAGACAGGATTAGTAAGTATTTCAGAAAAATAGGTGGAACGAAGAAATGGCTGAACCTTAAGTTGTTCGACAGTGTCTTATAATAGATACGCTTTGTTGTAAGGCGCCAGTGCTGCTCGGCGAGAAGTCGTGCTTATGCGAAATTCACGGCAGAAAAGCTTGGTTGTCCGTGACGGTACACTAGGTAGGTACGGTACACTAGGTTGCTCTTCACGTTATCACTCCTGAGGTCGTGTGTTCGAATCCTGCGGTGGGTAATTCTATACCAGTGCTGCAAGCGGTGTGATAGTTGCTCTTCTGCCGCTATGAAAAAAGAGGCTGTTAAATCAGCTAGTATTCTATTATATTTTAGCTGCCGGTATCTGCCTCAGTTGTATGCTTTTTTAGTCGGAGGCGAGAGTTTCAACAAGTATTGACTCAAAGAAATTCAGACGGCTTGTGATGAATGGTTTGAACAGCTTGGCCGTAAAATACCCTCTCCAAGTAAGCCCGATATTTAGCATGATAAATTTTTATCAAGAAGGTTTACTTGATTTGATTACGGATGTTGTGTTCAATTATTGTAAAGTCGTTTATATAAAGAAAACCAAGATTCCTAGCCGAGGCCGTGAGAGAAATGCCGGATGAGGTCATTTTAGAGCCGGGTCTCAAAGCTACAAAAGAAACTAGGTTTTTCTATTCTAAATAATTTAGTTGAATCGTCATTTAATAAGAGAACGCTTTCAACATCTAACTGTAAACAATTAAAATATATCTGATTTAACTGCCTCATTTACATAACAGCCGAGAAGCCTCTGCCCACTGAAAGACTCGAACCCGCGACCTGAGTCACGAAGAGTGAACTCCTTACCACAGAAATTATACTGTCAGCAGTGCATTCTGCAACAGATCTAAGAGCCTTCAAGATACTGGAAGGCAGTAAATGATCACAGTACACGTAAGCTGTGGATCATAAAGAATAAATGAAATCCTGAATTTTGATTAGCGATTGCGTCAGTAATAGAGTATAACCTATGAAACGACTCTACCCTGAGACGAATCGCTAGGCTCTCCTTATTCAGAGGCCCTCTTGATGGTCATTCGCTATGGATACTTACTCTCTTAATGCCCACAATAAAATTAGACCTGTACAATCGTAGCTCAGAGTTTAAGATCCTAGTTGTGGTGACAGACACTTTAAAAAGAGCATTCGTTCAAAGGGATTAACAGCTGTTGATTAATTCAATGACCCATACAGATACACTACATTCCATAAACGTGTGATACTCGCTCCCAGCAGAAATGAATCTGCAATCCGAGTACTTCTAAAACTTGACTGGTACTTACCTGCTAGATTTTAATTATATCTTCACGTAGTTAAAGAGTCTGACATCGCAAGTTTGAGTGACTGATAGTGAAGGCAGTCGGGTAATAGGACCAATACATTCTAGGACCAATACATATGACTTTAATTTGTGCTGTCGATGAGAGGATGTCTGAATGAAAATGTAACATTCCTGAAAAGCTTAAATTCCAGCACTAGCACAATAAGCTGTCTAAGTATGCCTTGATACCCTAACTTACTGCCTCAATTCCTGAACGACAAATTCTGAACACCATGTATAACGACAGCTATAGGACCTTGCTGGTTGCTAAAAGAACTTATTCAGTTCAATAACCTGATGACTTATGATCGGCGATCCCGAAAGCTTCAATGTGAGTTGAATGGTCACTGCAATCAAGGATGAAGTAAACGTGCACACTCAATGATGGCATCCATGGTCATGGCAATCTTGTAGAGAGCCTGAAGCAGGCATTGAAAGACTTACCTCACTTGCTTTAAAATGACTATCAATCGGCCTGTAATGTGTATGATATCTATATAAATATGTATATATATATATGTATATATATATATATATATATACATATATATATATCATGACTGAGAGCAAGTGATCTCATATGCCCTTTAACCCTCCGGTTGCATGTGCACAGCTCACCAGCAGTGTGGGCGTTGCTAGATGGTGTGGCATTATACCTTCCGATTAGCCCTTAGCATTAATTCGAAAAGTGAGTGATCACATGCTACGCTATCAAGATGACCTGCATTTTGATGCTTGTGCTGGGCTTAAAAACGCTCTAGCTAGTTTACAGCTAATTTGATTTATCAGGGCTTTAATTGAGTACTTATATGGCCTCCAGCTAGCTTGCGGGTCTCGCGAGCTCTACTACAATCTTGCATTGATTTTCAGGGAATAACGACAAAGAGTTGTTATGGGATTTCTTCACGTGCATCTGTGTGGTGGCGATCCTGTTGTAACGGCTCTTCTGCATTAGCAAATTATTGTCTAAAAAATTACAGCTTGTTAGTCTTGTTGCTGTAGGTAGGGGTGTGTACAGACAGCAAGGATTCTGTGTGTCAAATTGTCTAACCGTCCAGTTGGCATATTTCCTTTACATTATGTTTAAATTGCAAAGAAAAACAAATTTCTCATATAAGTTTGTTGTTCTCATCATCTTACGGATTGGACAGCCGTATAGGCAAACAAGTGGAAATCATTGCTTCCAAGCAGCATAACCTAAGCAATATGACACAAAGAATTATAGATCCTCAAACGTAATGTGCTTGTACGTGCAATCAATCTTCATAAAATAAGCAGCATATATTTACAAATAATCTTTCTGGTAGTTTCAGCCATGTTTCAAGTGTTTATTGCTAGAATCAGGCCACAGCTGTTAATAACTGAAGATGAAACCTCAACTTAACGCACTTCACCTAATCTAACCCCACTGGCAGAGTGATGGAACTTAATTATCAAGGTCGTGCGTTTACTGTTAGGACTAGCAATGCACTAGAGATTCTAAGTCTGTTATGATGATGCATAATAAAAGGAGCTGTTTAGTCACATTTTCACCTAGACTTGAGTTTTACAGCACTGTTTGCAGTATCCGCGGAAATTGAAACGGGATTGGAAGTCGCCAGTAGACGTTCGGATGGGCACTACTGATATCGAGGGATTGAGATATTTCTCAAATGGTATGCCTACGCTTAAGCTGATCAAGAACGCCACGAACAGCAGGACAGTATCAACTTGAATTTAATCACTTTGGTACAACCCATACCCGCATTTTAAAGTGTCTTCCAATGGCGATGAATCAGCTCTGATTTAGTCCGAAAATTCTGCTAACTATGTATGTTGCAATCTTGAGCTGCGTGGCGTTGGTGGTTCAGGGACGCTGGCACGCGCCCACTCTGTGCAGTCATCACGTCCTGCAACGTGCAAGGCACGTGGCCGGACCGTGCTCCTTGTGCAGCTCGAATGTTCAAGGTCTGACGGCTACATACCTTCAGAGAGCCACGCATCACATGTGCGTCTTACTTGGTGAGAATTGTTTTATCATTCAAAATGGAATATTGAGGACTATCCACTTAAGACTACGGTAGAAGGTGAAATAACTGTACCGCTAGACCATTGAAAACTTTTAAGAAACTGTGTGCTCATTTTTTCAGAATGAAGCATAGATGCTCACCCGTGCCTTTTCTTTAGATTTAGTAAGTACACTAGCTTGATGACACCACTTCAGCTCTTATCCTAGCCGTTAGTCCTTTATCCTATTCACAAGTTTATCTTAGCCATCAATATTGCTAGCTGTGGGTTCTAGAATGTAAAATTCGCTTCCAAAAATTGATGGATATTAATGTATTAGCTCTTGCTGTTGACAAGGGTACTCTCATTCCATTAAACAGGCTGCCAACGTCCTTGACTGCATTAATAGATCAGATTAAATCTTCTAATTTTATTCGTGAAATAAAGTCTAGTGGAAACCATTGGCACATCAAAAAGAAGTATAAGCTTAAGTATATATATATATATATATATATATATATATATATATATATATATATATATATATATGTTATAATGTGCTATACCTGTATCTGTAGATATTTCCGGTGTAGCATTTTGCGTTGTAAGCGTAGTTTCGGTGGAATTGAAGACGGATACACATATACACACAATCGCGAACACACACATACACACGCTCACGCACAATCGCGAACATACACGTACATAGTCACATGCACACACATACATAAACATATATTCATTTATTTCCCAGAGCCATAAGTTTGTATGGAACTTGTGATTTGCCGAACATTATTCAATCAAAGCTTTAACCTTCTGAGAGCATGAACATGTGGCAAATTATAACCCTTTCATGTTGACGATATATGCACAGCAAGAAAAATAAAAACGATAAAAAAAAGGCATACATACATCCACGAAACTTAAAACATTCAGTGCTTTTGTATGGAAGCCTTGAAAATATGACCGTGCACAAGACTGTTAACCACGAGATTAGGGGCTTGCTCCTTTCTAGAGGCAAAATTATTTTACCGTCATCAGATCCATGTGAGACGGCCGCTGTTCGTCCTGCATTTTTAAATTATTATCATTTTTCAATGATTGGTAGTTTTTTGAAATGCTCGATACTCGACTACCTTCTTACACGTTCTTTTCTGCAGAAATAGCATGCAAGCCATTGTGGACACATCATGCTGAAGGCATGGAGCTGGGCCACTTCGCTAAGGTATTAAGACGTTCCAAATCATCCATGCTAAATAAGCTGAGATATTAGTCGTGGTTACTAAAACATATTGGCCAAGAATTGACTTTGTCTAGATCAGTGGTTAGGCCGAACAAAAGCCTGAGTCATGCAATCTATCTTCATGCAGTTGTTGCACCTCAGCATTTTAGCCAGCGAGACAACTGCACTCGATGCTTTTCGTCGGGTTTCGGCCAGTTAGCAGTGCCGTTGGTGCTGCGACGGCGAGCTCTTGTGAGTCATGGCTGGCGCTTCACGTCTGTGCATCTCCTTCTTGACCGGTGAATGTACCTTGTACCGGTGAATGCTCTTGGCTATGGCTTTGGAGTTTTACCTTCAGTTATGGACTGTCTTCGTTAGTGCAACATTCTACTGCCATCGGCTGCATTATTCGTGTACTGTTGCTGCACCTACAAGTCTTTATATGTGCTCCTAGGATTAACGTGTCACTGGTTATTAGTCTTGCGTCAGGAAAGGCGGGCATTGTCGAGACCGCTAATGGCCCCAAACACTTTGATGCAGAAGCATATATAGCTATTTTATAACAGCAAACCTAAAACAGTTGAATAATCGCACTTGTACTTGTAATAATAATAATGATGCACTTTATAAAGCGTCCTCAGAGAACTCAATCTTGCCAAGCTGGTTTGGTCTAGCGGTTAAGGTGCTAGCCCAAACCAAGGTCTGGCTGAGGTCGTGGGCTCGAGCCCCGAGGCATTTGTGAAACGCCTGAATAGAGATTAAGTTCTCTTAGGGCGCTATATTAATGAATTATATTGATTTTTAATCTCTTTCTAGGCGCTTTACATTTGCTGTAAAGGGAATCGAGATTGAATGGTGAGTAATATCATGCTTGATAACCAAACGAAATGAATAATATGGTTAGGGGTGACATGCACAGGGTCAGCATGCAAATGTGGTTAGTGGCAGCATGCACAGTGTCAGCACGCTTTAGCACACGTAGGACGAATCACAATGACCCATTAAATGCTGTCCTAAACAGGTGTGTTTCTAAGCTCTTGGGGGAAAAGTTCGTGGGTCGTGTTTTCAATAAATCATTATTAAATTCTTTAAATTATTATTTCATTAAATTTTTAATAAAATTGCTTCGCACGAAATTTGTCCTCAACCTTTTACTTTCCTTATAATTACTTTTCAGTAATATAAATAGCTGTAGACGAACAAAACCCTAAGCCCTCAGTTCAATTTAGTTCCAACGATGTAAGTGAATACACAGTCAGCCTTCATGTATCGTGGTTAATCCGTTCCAGACTCTACTACGATAAGTGAGTTTCCGTGAAGTACGATTCTATTTAGAAATCAAATATTTTCGGAGTTAGAGCATTTAAAACCTGTGCATGACCCTCCAAATACGGTTTCCAGCACTATCTGAGCCCTCTGGATATGAAATATTACCGTTATAGTCACCATTAAACTTGTATTTACCAATGTAACAGTCAGAATGAGAGAAAATAAGATATATTAGCCGTTATAAATATTATTTTATTATTATCGTACATTTAGTGACACCCACACATAAAGGTCTTACACTAGGTTAGTAAACAGTGAACAGTGTAGTTTGTATATATGTATTGTATGCAGGTTCCTCTGATAAGCCACTGGTGAGCTGTTAGAAGCACCACCAAGAGGGGCCGGTGCACAGCTGTGGTCCGCCTGTGATGTGGTATGGACAAGGCCGGTAACCAGCTGGTGGCCAGATGGTGGATTCACCATCAGGGTCGGCCAGTGCACTGCTGTGGCCAATGAGTCATCGGAGTCGACCAGGGGAGGGGAGTCGTCTGAGAGTAGGGGCTGAGGGGAGCCGTGCGCTCGAGGGCTCCGTGTGTTGGGAATAAACTGTCGGGATTGGGCATCGGCTGGCTCTCTGCTGTGCGACCAAACTACAAACAGCACGCTCTGATTGGCTTGGTTTCACCGCACCATATTTTTCGGAAAAACGTTTTTGCCCACACACAAGAGTGTTCGAGCGGCCGCACATGGCTTTGAAAGGTCTGCAGGAGTGCTCGAATGTATAGACCTACAGACCATACATATATTAGTTTTACTTTTAATTGCAATACAAGGGCGCATAATTGACTCAGAAAACCAAGAGGGCACTGAATCATTTTCACCATCTCGATCAACTCTCTAATGAATATGCGTTTACCATATTTGAAAACCACGATACAGTGAAGCCGCCAAAGTCGAAGCGCAAAGTGGAGAGGGAAGACTGTACTTAAATCTTTTTTATTCCCTAAATGGCGTCAAGAGGCTGCGAGGTGCCAGCAGGGGCTTTTTTACTGAATTTGCAGCCTATTTATCAGAGAAAGAGCTTAGTACCATCAGTGGAAGCATTTGCTATGACATTTGATGCTTAAGAAAGTATGTTTTAGCAAGACTGTCAGGTAATCTCGACACATCCGACGCAGTATCTTTCACCTTCTAGCTCTGCAAGAACGCTCTTGAGGTAAGAGTGACAACCTTTAAAGTTGCATGTTATAGAAGCTTTAGTCAAGAACTGTTTTGACTTTTAACGATAAAATAAGAATATTAAAAATAGGTTGTTAGCATAGTACCCTAAGAGAACTTAACCTTGGTACATTAGCTAAGCAGCTCGTTTAAAGAGAGCCAATGACCATGGATTATTTACTTGCGCAGCCTCAAACCTGCAACAGGAAAAAAGTATCACGCTTAGGCCGGCATGCTTAAGCAATCGTCAAAACACTCGGCTTGGCGACTTGCATTTTAAGACTTGACGCTAGTAGCACTCAATTATTAATGCCCAGGTAAGCACAAAAAGCAAGCAGTGAATAAAAACTCTGAGGACTTCTCAAGGGCGAAGTTAAAGCGGACCTGGACAGATATGCCTTTAGCTGAGACCTGGAAGATGAAAGGTCATCGCAAGTAGAGAGCGAAGCAGGAAGTGAGTTTCAGACTTTTTGCGCACGTGAACTGACGGCTCCATCCTCAAAAGACTTCACTTTAGTGCGATGGACAAGGAGACGGTGAGAAGCTGAGCAGCCGATGGTGTGAGAGCACGTTACAGGAGGAGCGAGGAGGTCGGAAATTTTGGCTAGTGCAGTGATTGAAGTGATCGGTAAGGTCGACTCGGGATCGTGTAACCGACTAGATAGCTATTATGGAGCCAGTAAGACCAAGGCAGAAGGGATGTGACAGGGCAGTTACGCTGACGACGACAAAGCAGACGTATTGCCGAGTTTTACGCCAGGTGCTGACGATTAAAGGCAATACACTGGGAGCTCTGAAAAAAAGGAATTACAATAATCTAGTCAGGATGTTGCAGACACTGTTGTGCTCTCTACTTGAGGAGGCCCTGATTTTTGGCGATATTACATTGCGGATAGGAAACCGACTTTACAATTGAGGAATTGTGCTTATCTAATGGTAGCTCATTTTTAAATAGTACCCCTTTACTGCGAGTAAGCCATTTGTGGGTGGTGCTAGCTGATAAGATCTTGTGAGTTAGATGTTCCAAATCTAAAAACCACAGACTTTATTCACTCATCACTACGAGGGTACTTTTTGTGTGATCAGACTGAGAGGAGAAAGAGACATCAAGTTCGGCGTTTCCAAGAGATTGGATTGAGCCTAATAGCCTGTCAAGCATGTCCTTCTTTTGCATGCTGGATCATTCTAAGCTTCTG
Source organism: Cristatella mucedo (assembly GCA_009760855.2). Taxonomy (NCBI): domain Eukaryota; kingdom Metazoa; phylum Bryozoa; class Phylactolaemata; family Cristatellidae; genus Cristatella; species Cristatella mucedo. The sequence continues at coordinate 8,927,960 of WPIO01000010.1, read as the reverse complement.
GCAACGAAGAATTCCACTGCTATCGCACATCTAGGCCATCCTGCATTAGTCGCCCATTGTCAGATGCCCTGAGCTCCACGTACGAACTCCTATGAAGAGAATCGCTGCAAGAGAGACATAGATACCCGCCATCTGCGAGAGTGAGCAGTAAGTTAAAGAGAGAGGAAGAAGCTCTAGATGCAGGTGAACGCTCAACCCGCGACGTCTTCAGCAAGATTTTTTTGCAGCTGTTAGCCCACCGCCCCAAGCTACCACTCGCCCAGCTGCCCCTCCACGTGCCGTTGGTCGTTGTTATTGTCACATCTCCCTCCCTCATTTTTTTCACTGATTCACTGGTGACTGTCAGAACCACACACCACTAGCGGCTTCGCAAGCTTAAAAATACTGTTGGGCCATTCTTTGAAACGAACCCTGGATTTCCAAGAGGATGCATTGACGTCACAGGGCTCTATGCTTAACCTGGTGGTTCGCGGAGGAAGCAGCCTGCCATGTGCTCCCATGCTAGAGTCCAGAGGGAATATTTCTCTGGCAGCATTTGCAATCCTAGAAACCTGTGAGATTGGTAGCTTTCGGGGTTGAAGACGGTATAAGTTAGAGATTGGATGCAGCTGAGACATGAATATAGTCAGTGCCGAACCTGCTCGTTCTTTTACAAACAAATTCTGGCTTTGTAGCGTTAGGCGAAACCCAATAAATTTCGGATAGTACATCACTTTACTAAACCGCTTACCGACTATTAATGTTTGTATTATGACGTTTATAATATTTTTCTACAGAGTCAGCAAAAAGTTACGTGCCACACAGCGTTCATTAAAGAATTGTATGGTTGCATTTACACTGACCATGGGTACTTTAGCTTTCTGGTCATCTCTATAAGTATTTGGATTTGCAAAGTTGTGGATCATATGTAGATACAGTCATGTATAGTGTAATCTTTATATACCGTGCTAATAAGACCATGTGCCTCTGCAAAGGCCACAATTAAATTTTAGTGTGGTACACAGCAGGCATGCTTCTAAAGTGAAAACTCTTCATTTGGAGGCTTTCAATGCCCGCTAAATCACGAACAATCCGTGGTTTTGAAGGCGAGATTCCACGATTTACAGCTTTTTAAAAGACATCTGGACTTGTTATCCAGGCTTAAAATGTATCCCAAGAACATTCAATCAGTGAATATAACTATTTAGAAGTGGTTTTTGTATAAATTAAGTTGACCTCGTAGGCTATGGCTGCTGAGCAGCAAAATAAAAAATGGAGCATCAATATACATAAGGATGCAATTTTTCCCAAGGAGGCTCAAATTTTAGGAAATAATATAATTGAGAGATCAAGGATGGTTTATTTCAGAAACTTGTCAAACCTCTGCTTTATCCATGGGATTTCTACTGGTTAGTGAAAGAGTTAAGGTGTATTAGTAAATGTATGATCTTATATTTTGAGCTTCGACCTTTCGATAATTACCGTCCTGCTGTAAATCACCATTTTTTGATATCATACAACAATGCACGGCGTATCAGAGGACTTATAAAGTAAAAAATTGAAGGGCTAGAAAACATATTTCTAAAGAGCTGTAGTAGCTAATAAACCTTTTAGATACCATAGTCCTTAAATAATGACGGGAGAAGAATCACGGTGGTGATAGAATAATTCATGTTTGCTCTAATTAAATAAAGAAGGTCGCAATTGGTTTCCAGCTGATCGCTCTTTTTAGAGTGTCACACCTATCACAATTTGTATGACAAATACCCATCAGCTTTGCCGCAGTTTAAGACAAAATGCTAGATTGCGTGACTATTCTCCACCGAAAGCGTCACAGTACACCTCGTTGAGCAAGGTTAAAGGGGCAGCTACTCTGCTAATCCAAGGACCAGAGTCATCAAAGGGACTTGCATTCTAAAATTGTAATCCACGGCTATCTATGGCTCTGGAAATCGTGCATAGTTCAGATTATACTTTTCCATCAGAGGTCAAGCCACTGTAAAATGTAGTAAAAGTCACTGACAAATTTGGTCATGAAAATCAGATTTTCGTGCATTTCTAATAGTCTCTACCTGGAATATTCAATTGCAAGTTCATGAATAATGCACTGTAAGGCTTTTTAATTAGACTCGTGTAGCTCAGCATTCAAAAGGCTCATCCAGCGGATTGGCCTTGGCACTACAGAGCCTGTGGAACTCAGTTACTGAGCCGTTGACAAATACAGCTAGTGCTAATCCATTAGTTTTCTTCCTCAGTGGACATATTATCTTCACTTGTGTCCTAAAGATTTAAATCAAGACCCATTCATGGACCTTACTAGACATATTTGTGGCTCAAAGACTTCTTCCTTCAGCAGTGTTGTGAATTGCAGGCAAATTGCTGTGAAGTTCAAAGAAACCAGTTACTCGAACCAAATATGGAGTTCAGCTTTAGGTTATGATGGCCAGATGCAACGAAACACAGAGAGGCAAACTCAAAGAACTTATTTGCGGGAAATTTTTTCATTTCTCTTTTAGAACTGTGTGTTACAGACTTACTAGGCGGCGATGCCAAACGTTTGCTACCAGTTTTAGATTCGAGGCTCGGTTATCATCAACCCGTCAAGGCAGCCATTACTTTAATTCGCCTTAGTCTAATAAATCAATTCGAACACCAGTATATAATTATTTACTGTGATCAAGATCTGTAATGAGTTTCCTAAATTTTCAGACTCTCCTGGACTTGTTGCAGCTCGCATATCTAGTTGACTTTACATGGCTTTCTGAAAGCAGATTTTCTATTGGACCTTAAAACAGCCAGAAGTTAGCATGCGTAAGTTTGCACTTTTTTCATAGTTGAAGCCAGATTGCAATTTAAACATCTATGATCTGAACATCTTTATCCGGAGGAGTATGTGCTATCCATCAAAGTAATGTATACTTTGTTTTCCATTCAGCAGTCAGTGAACTGAGTTGACAATATCCTACAGATTCCACGGCACACCGAACACATAAGTGACCGATCGGCAGACATTTGAAACTCCGCGATTGAGGGAGTCGTTGTTAATTAGAGCATGAAGCTCAATACAACAAGTCTTAAGAATTGAAAATTGATCAAGCATGGCATAGAAATTAAACCAGACCAATTTTATTGATGTGCGTGCAGGAGTTTGAATGAGACGCTGCATGGCAGTCGCCAAGCTCTATAGTCTAAATTTTCAACTTACCAGTAGCAAAGTGGATTTCGAGAAAATCGATAACACTAAGTTCACCAAGTTTTTCAACTTGTTAAAATTTAAAGGCAGAAAGTTGTAGGTAGACAATGGCACGGTCAACTTAAAGCATCGGATATGATATAGATATGTAGTTATCTTAATCAATTAATAGCCATCGAAATTTCGTTTGCACCTTATGCGCACTCAAGCGTCTTGCCAGTCATAGCTCAGAAAAATCAGTTGTATCCCAGCAGTTTTTCAGAATAGACTGAGTAACCAAAATTAATGTTATCTGGATTTGAGTGCTAAAATTATTATATTAACATATATTGTACATTCTTAATCTTGTGAAGGAAAATTTAGCAGGATTTCGAGATTCCTTTCCGTAACAGTAAATGTTGCATTTGTACTCGCAAATTAATTTAAAATAAAGTCACCAAATTTTTCAAATAAGCTAAATCGTGAGATGAGTCTGATTAGTCATCAAGGCTCAGAAAAAGTTAATATTCGTTTAGTTCAGGATAAGTATTTTCAAAGAAAACAAAGACAGCGTCCTTTTATTAAACTCAAATTTTACTTAGCGATCAGAATTTCTTTCAGGCTAGAGGCAAGTTGGCTTCTTGGACTTCAGTTTCAAAAAACAGACTGCAAAATAGAGTTCACAATTGATTCGGACAGGGAAAGATCACACAGTGTAATATGATTGCGTTTTGGGATCTCGAGATCAGCCAGGTAGACTTCATTCCCGAGAAGGCAGCCGACAACAGAATCGACCTAGAATGTTCGAACTGCCACTGTACTTTAAGCTCGAGCTATATATAATTTATATAACTCATTTGAATAGCGCCCCAAGAGAACTTAATCTCTATTCAGGCGCTTCACATATGCCTCAGGGCTCGACCCCACGACCTCAGCCAGACCTTGGTTGGGGGCTAGCACCTTAACCGCTGGACCAAACCAGAGCTAGCACTTACCGATAAATCCCAGAGAACTGCCAAGCTATGGTTTGGACGCAGACGATCAAGAAATAAGCTTTTCTATAAAAAGTGTCGTAACTTTAGCATTCAACACTCCCGAGCGATTGGTTTACTTGAGGTTCTACTTATACGTGGCCTTTCGAAAGCAGGATGGCAACGTCCTAATAAATATTTCCTTAGCCTTTGGTCATGTCCTTGCACCTTCCAAAAAAGCTGTTGTTTGGTCACTAATTAAGAGAGCAATGCTAGACCAAGAAGGCTTTGGTAGCTTTCAGCCTCTTTTCCTCCTTCTGCTTCTATCAAAAACGCTGGAACGATTTGTTGAAGACCAAATGAACTCTTATAGTGAGACCTCAGACCTAGCAATAAATTTGAGTCTGGGTTTACAGCTAATCATTCCAAGAGTCAGCATTGCTTAGGGTGTATAACGACCGTCTCAGGAATGCAGATGTAGTTAAAATGTCTCAGCTTATTCTGCTGGATCTTTCGGCATCTTTCGATACTATTGATCTAATATGATAAAGTCCTTCTTTAGCCTCTCATCTTGCTTGAGTATCACTCACACTGCACTTCAATGGTTCAGGTCATATCTCAGTAGGAGTCTCCAGAGTGTTGATGTGAATGGACAGAGATCACCCAAGAAACCATTTGAGCACGTGGTACTTCAGGATTTTGTGCTCGGTTTTGTTCTTTCCATAGTTCATCGTCTTCCTCCGCCGATTAGATCACCAGTCACATCGGGCTTTCACATCTATTTAGACGGCACTCAGTTGTGCTTTTGTTTTGATCCCTCCCAATCCTCAAGTAGGTCGAATTTTCTACATATCCTTGCTCCATGTATTGATGACATCGGCTCCCAGTCAAGTAGCACATCTACTTCAAATTTCTTTACTCACTTTTAGGTCCCTTTATTCTTTGGCACCAGCTTACCTATCAGATCTACTCCCCCACCGAGCTAGGTACGTAGGTAGGTAGGTATCATACCATCCGCTTTTCGGAAGCTAGTCGCTTACCTTCACCTCCTACGAACCTCACGTTTGGAGAGCGTGCCTTTAGTTATACTGCTCCCAGAGCCTTTAACTTGCTTCTGACTGGCGTTACAACATCCTCTGACTTGACGACCTTTAAAAAAGCTAAACATTCATCTACTTAGCACAACATTTAGCGGTTCCATGTAATTCGTCCTTGAGTTGCTTATGGGTGCTGACACTGTGCTTGCTGTTACTAACCATATTTGCATGCTCCCCTTACGCGTGTCACTTCTAACTATGTTATGCTTGTTGACATTTAGCGGACTACCATTAATCATTCGATCATGCTTCTTGTGCAGCAAATGTAAAGTGCCTAGAAAAAGATTAAGTTCTCTCAGGCCACTTTATAAATTTATGATTATTATTATAGATCATTTAAATTTGTAATGCCTAGGTCACAGATCATGCCATTTTGAGCTTCGAAAAATTACCAAAACTTGAAATCATGATGAAAATTTATATATCCATCAGCAACTCTACGAAGCCACAAGGAATGAGTGGGTGTTAGGCTGGAGAGTTTACCATAGCTTAATCAAAGCCTTAGAAGCTTTAGGTAGGCAATTGGTAGCCAACCGACTTCCTCTCACGTAATATAGAGATAGTGAGGCATAGATGAGGTATGAGAGCAGTCGAAGAAATGAGTAGCATGGACGTAGTAGCTGAGGACCGCTTGCAAAGCAATAACGGGCGGCTGGTGGCATAAAAAAACTAGATAGCTTTACATAAGAATTCTGGAAGTGAGTTCCGCAGCAATGAATCCCCGAATAAAGACTTTAATCTCCAATGCTTCCACAAGCATAAGAATGGAACAGCTAACTTATCGTCCAACGAAGACCCGAAGACATCAGGAGGCTAAGACATGCAAAAAAGTTCAGCTAGGCATGCAGGAGCCGGGAAATGGCAGGCACTGTGGGTCGAAGTAAGAATCTGGCCCTATATCTATAGATCGACGCGATATCCCACTAAGTAATGCGGTTGAATTTTGTGGCCTCGGTCTCGAAATCGTGGGTTTGAATCCAGAGGTGGGCGATCGTTTATCCTACGATTTCATATGATAGCCGTAAAGGCTCTTCTTCCGCTTTACAAAAGAGGCAGTCAAATAAGCTCAAACTTTTTTTTATTGACCGGTTGCGATTCCTGTTTCTTCAATGTAGAAGACAGTCGGCCCAATCTCTGCAATTTTTTTGCTAACCTTACGCCACATTTATCGCTAGCTGTTAATAACTAATGAGTGAATTTATTTTTTTGATCGGCAAGCCAAAACAGAATTGCAGCCATCAGAGTTCCTTCAGCAGAGGAGACACGTGGGCGAACCCTTAAGATTTGTCGACCAACAATGGAAGCACATTAATTTAATGTAATGTATCTCCGTCTGTAACTCCACAAAGCCATAAAGACTATGGGGGTGTTATGGACTGGTCCTCGCACACTCCCACAAGTTTTGTATAGCACACTCACAGCCTAAGCGGCTTTCGGTACGTATTCGGTAACCAACAGACTTCGTCCCACGCAGCAATGAGAAAGTGGGAAGCATAGCAGAGTCAGGAGAGAAATTGTAGCTTGAAGTAGTAGCTCAGGACCGCTGAAAAGGATGAGCCATAGTCGGCAGCAGGAGAGTAGTTGTCGTTGCGTAAGAGTTGTGGAAGCGAGTCCCACAGTCTAGGACCTGCAGAATTAAAGCTTCTGTCGCCAACGGTCTTTAAGCGGAGGAATAGAACAGCTAATTTATTGTACACACAGATCTGAGAGCGCGAACAGGCTGAAACTGGTGCTGCAGTTCAGCTAGGTACGAAGGAGCCAAGTCGTGGGGGGCCTGTGTGGTAGCTTGAGAACTTTGCTCTGTAATGTAATGGAATGTAATGTAATGTAATGTAATGTATCTCCGTCTGTAACTCCACAAAATCGTAAAGACCATGTGGGTGTTAAGCAGGAGAGTTTTTTATAGCGCACTCCCAGCCTAAGCGGCTTTCGGTACGCATTCGGTAGCCAGCAGACTTGCTCTACCAGCATTCATCCTAGCTTTCTTAGTAAAAAGAGACAGGCTCAAACCTCTGGGACTTGAAGACTAGCCTTGAAGCCATATTCATAGTCAGTTGCAGTGGCCTCGTTGCTTTCTTTGGTAGCCGAGCCAAAAGGAAATTACAATAATCAAGCCGAGGGAGAACTGAGGAGCTAGTTAAATTAATAACCAACTGCAGTTACGTAATTGCTAGGCACCTCAAAGTTGGTCGTGCCGTAGTCAAGCCTTAGCAGAATCAGTGAGCTTGTTAGATTTTAGGCCAGAGAATCGCTGTATTAAGTCGCTAATCTCTTATATGGATCAAACGCAATGACTGGCGGCGGAAGCGATCTTCTTAACGTAGCTTTCACGTTGAATGCAGTTATCAGAGAGTACACATGAATTCCGACCACACAATGACGGTAGGACTACAGCATCTCTAATAGGAAGTGCAATGTATCCTCTATCAGCTGCTTGCTTGTGTGGCATATGATGGGGAGTTTGGCGTCTTTATTGTCCAGGCGTAATATATTGTCTGACATTCAGGATCGTTTGTCTGACATTCAGGCACTCGGTGTATCAGTCGGTGCAACTGATTCCGGTGGCTTATAAAAAGACATGCTTCCCGAGTCATCTAATTAAGACAGAATTCCGCATATGGGGAAAACACTTAAAATACCGTTCAGGCAAAATATTTGTGCCACAGGACTGAGCAGCGAAAAAATATTTACTCTAGCCTAGGAAAATATTCTGAAACTCGTCGGATACCGATCGAGTGCTCTACCGATTGAGCTATCGAAATATAACGATCTACTGAGTAATAAGCTTAGAGTTTTAAAGTAGTAGGCTTTAGTTTTCTTACGTTCCGGGAGCATAATCTTAGCCCACTGTGTGAGTGACTAAATTGGGTGATAGCTGCATAATGTTGAGAGGCCTTCATGATTAGGCCAGCTGCGAGGCTGGAGCCGAGTGAGCATATCCGCTCCAGGACCGGAGGGTCAGACACATAGGGAAATCCCGGAGTGATCCCTCGACGAGTCCCTAGCAACCTGTGATTGGCTTAATGCACGTGGGACCTCGAGTATTGCATCGCAATATTAATTTTTCATCTGTATAGCGCCCAATGTGAATCAAACTTATATCAAGACATATTTAAACCCTCTGCAAGAGAAAATATATTAATGCTTAACGACACATAATGCTTCAGGATCACACAACTAGACGGGCGGTGTCCTTGATAAAGAGAACTATGATAAGTCGGTTGTGATCTCGCAAGCACTTAACCGAGCGTGACGGTCGCTCTCTTGTAATGCTGGCACTGACTTGGAAAATTCTCTCCTGCTGAAATTAGGCAGGCTTGACCGCGGGATCAATGTATGTATCCAATAAGTTGGCTAATTTACGAGATTGCGAGCGGACGTCATGAGAGCTAGGCGAAATGGACCCATTTTGAGGTTGAGGTCTAACAACTTGTGCGTTAGGCTAGGCCAGCCCAAAAATATTTAAGGTTGTTACGCCAGTAATTTTAAGTACGGAGCATCGATGGTCTTTCTAGGTAATGTATTGTAATGTATTGTAATGTATTGTAACTTATCTCAGTCTGTAACTCCATAGAGCCACAAAGACTATGTGGATGTTAAAAAGTGAGAGTTTTGTATAGCACGCTCACAGCTCAAGCGGCTTTTGAAACGCATTTGGTAGCCAACAGACTTCATCTCATGCAACACAGCATAGTCTCGAACCGCTCAGCACGTTCCCCCACATGTGTCACTGCGAATCTCTCTAACTTAGTGGTTATTAGGCCTGTTCTAACTCCATCGGCCAGACTTAGCACTTGCCTTCGGAATCCTCGTTCAATGTGCAATAAACCTCTCGTAATAAGCGACCTTATTTCTGAAAGTGGTATCGACCTGCTCGCCCTAACAGAAGCTTGGCTAAAATCGATAAACTGCCCGACAATTAAAGAGCTACTTAAACAGGTTTGTCATTCTTTCTCACGCCTAGATCAATCAAAACTGGAGGTGGAGTCGCTGTTATCGTGCGCTCAAAATTCAACTTCCAGCCATTTGCAGTACCCTCGAAGAAATCTTTTGAATCAATTTTCTTGGTCTCACCCGAAAACAAGCTACCTATAGTGGCACTACTCTATCGCCCACCAGGTACCAAATCCTCCTTTATCTCAGATTTATCCGATCTCGTTTTTATTCTGTGTGGAAGAAATCGATCCTTACTCGCTATGGGGGATTTCAACGTTCACTTTGATAACTTATCGGACACCTTCAGCACTGAATTTTGTGCATTGACTGACTCATTGTCTCTTGTGGCTCGTGTGCATGGCCCTACTCACATCAAAGGTCATACACTCGACCAGATTTTCTCATACAACTGCACTTTGTCATCACCAATTATTACCAAATCCTGCTAATCTGACCACATGCAGATCTCATTCAATCTACAGTGTGCGCCCGATTCCTCCTCTAAAATAACCTGTGAATCGCGAAACCTCGAGACCCTTGACATCGATGCTGTCCGGGCAGGAATATCTGCTTTGCCTCTGCTGCTCAGTCCTCCCTCCGATCTGTCATCATTGGTAGATAGCTACAACACGACACTAGCTGACAGGCTCGACGAGTTTGCACCTCTGACAACGCGCACTGTGCGCCCTCGCCCAGACGACCTATGGTTTACCACAGAAATTTACCTAGCCAGGTCTACTAAGCACAAACTTGAAAGCATACAAAAGATCAGGACTGACTGTCCATCGACAGGCATATGAAGACTACTGTAGGTCGTACCAATCGATCCTAGCTTAAGCCAAGTCTATCTTCTATAAAAAATATTGTTGAATCACAGATGCAAAATCCAAAATTGCTGATGTCGACGATCAACCATCTCCTCAACCGCTCCCAAATTAGCTCCTTACCTGATGATCCTTGTGATCATCTAGCCGATCGCTTCTCTCGATTCTTTGTGCAGAAGATAGACAAGATCAGGGAATCCATCCCTGCCATGACTACACCCCCCTAGAATGCTGTTACCGATTCCTGGCTGCTCCTCAATGTCTACATTTATGCATGTTACTAGTGATCTCGTCCTGAAGTTCGTATCCCAATCAAAGAAGATAACAAGTTCTCTGGACCCTATTCCCACTGTCCCGTTCCTACACCGCATTGATCTGCTGCTGCCATGCATAACTAACATCATTAATGTGTCATTAGCCTCAGGTCATGTCCCGGCATCTTTCAAAAATGCTGTAGTCAGGTCACTTCTCAAGAAAGCGACACTGGACCAAGAGAACTTGAGCAACTACCACCCAGTCTTTCCTCAACCATTCCTATCAAAGACACTGGAACGGGTCGTGGCAGACCAGCTGAACTCATTTATTGAAACCTCACACCTTGATAGTAAGTTCTAGTCTGGCTTTAGAGCCAATCACTCCACAGAGTCAGCATTGCTTAGAATGTACAACGACCTATTTAGGAATGCAGACGCAGGTAGGTTGTCTCTGCTGTTTCGCTCGATCTTTCGGAAGCTTTTGATACTATCGATCTCAAAGTTCTTCTAGGGTGGCTCTCATCTTGACTGGGCATCACTGGCATTGCTCTACAATGGTTCAGATCGTATCTCAATTGGAGGCTCCGGAGTATTGACGTGAATCGACAAATATCATCCTAGGTAGCTCTGAAATATGGGTTATCTCAGGGCTCCGATCTAGGTCCGGTTCTTTTCACGATTTATAATCTCCCTCTTGCTGATGTGATTGCTAAGCACAATCAAGGCTTTCAATTATATGCAGATGACACTCAGTTGTACCTTCGCTTTTACCTTTGATCCCTCCCATCCTTCGAGCATCTTGAATTCTCTCAACTCACTTGCTGCTCGTATTGATGACATCCCCACATGGATGGCAGCAAATTTTCTTGAACTAAACGATGATGAAACTAACTTACTAGTTATGGGCAAACCCAGTGTGATTCAGAAAATGGAAAGGCTGACGCTCAAAATTGGCTCTTCCAGCATATCTCCTGTTGAATCAAATCTAAATCCAGGTGTCGTGTTCCAAAGTGACTTCTCGTTAGACGACCAAATCAGCTCCACAGTCAAATCTGCCTATTTTCAGCTTCATAACATTGCTAAAATTCGGGCTTGTTTAGATAAGGATACCACGTCCAAGTTGGTCCATGCATTCGTGACATCCCGTCTCGACTTCTGCAACTCACTGCTTACTGGCCTACCAGCATGTGCGATCAGGCGATTGCAGCTGGTGCAAAACTCCACAGCTAGGCTTGTCTGTCGTGAGCTTCACAGTTGCCACATCACACCACTTCTCGCCGACCTGCACTGGCTACCAGTCAAGCAACGGATCGACTTCAAGGTTTGGTCGGTCACTTTTAAGTTACTTCATTCTTTGGCTCCAGGCTATCTCTCAGATCTACTCCTTCACCAGGCCAAGCATCGTACCATCCGCTTTTCAGAATCCAACAGTCTACAAATACCTCGTTCAAACCTCAAATCCTTTGGAGACCGGGCATTAAGTTCGTATGCTCCCAAAGCCTCAAACTCCCTCCCGACTTGCGTTGGAGCATCGGCTGAGTTGACCACATTAAAAAAGAACCTAAAGACACACATATTTAGGACAGCATTTAATGGGTCCCTGTGATTCATCCTTCATGGGCTTATGCATGCTGACACTGCGCATGCTGCCACTAACTACGTTTGCATGCTGACTCTGTGCATCGTGATTCTTGCAATCGTGTTTCCCTTTGCAGCAAGTGTAAAGCGCCTAGAGAGAGATTGAGTTCTATGAGGGCGCTTTATCAAGTGCATTAATATTATTATTTTTTATAAAAATGGGAAGCATAGCAGAGACAGGATAGCAGTTGAGGTAATGAGCAGCATGACAGTTGCAGCTCAGGATAGCTGGAAAGGATGTGCCGTAGCCGGCAGCAGGAGAATAGTTGTCATTGCACGAGAATCGTGGAAGTGAGTTCCACAGTCGATTATCTGCAGAGCTAAAGCTTCTGTCGCCAATTTCATTTAAACGGAGGAATTAGACAGTCCGTTTAGTGTCCATATAGGACCTGATGGCATGAGGAGGCTGAAATCGGTGCAGCAGTTCAGCTAGGTATGGAGAAGTCAAGCTCTGGCGAGCCTTGAGAGTCAGTGTAAGACTTTTTCCTCTGCATCCGTTGATCTTAGCTCTTTCACCAAAGAAGACACATGGTCAAACCTGTGGATTTTTAAACTTGCCTTGCAGCCATATTTATTTCCAGCGGCAGTGGCCTAGTGGCTTTTTCTGGAGCCCAGCCACAAGAGAATAATATAAACATGCCCAATACAGAACCATGAGCTAATTAAAATGTTTGCAAGCGACTGTAAAAGACATTGTCTAACATTCTACAGGAATCGGGCGTTATTTTTGGCTGTGGAAGCAGTCTCCCTAACTAAGCTTTCAAGATTTAGGCAGCTGTCGAAGGTGACATCTAAATACCGTGCACAAGGTAATGGTCGCACAAAAGCACAACCTAGTAGACGAGCAAAGCATTCTAGTCCAGCCAAACGCATGGATGTCCTGTGAATAGCAGTTATGGTCTATCGTCGTTTAGTATGAGGAAAATTGCCGATGTCTATTATCAACTGTCTGCAAGGCAATCATTCAGTTTTTCAGTCACTGCAGCAGATTCAGACGGTTTAAATGATAAATACAGCTGATTACCGTCAGCATAAAAGTAACATCCTAATCCATTGGCCTGAATCGTTTTACACAGAGAAAAGCAAAGGGCGGAGGACGCATCTTTGAGGGACTCCACAGGTGACTGTTCTTTTAGATGAGACCTGACTCCTACACGACATAGATTGCCCCACTGGTTTGGCTCAGTGGTTAAGGTGCTCGCCCCATAAGGTCTGGCCGAGGTCGTGGGCTCGAGCCCCATGGCATATGTAAAGCGCGTGAATAGATATGAAGTTCTCTTAATATATGAATTTAATGAACACACACACACACATACACACACACACAGACACACACACAAACACTCACACACACACACACACACACACACACACACAAACACACACACACATATATATATATATATATATGTGTGTGTGTGTTTGTGTGTGTGTGTGTGTGTGTGTGTGTGTGTGTGTGTGTGTGTGTGTAGCGAGCTTGGACAATTACGATTTAATCCACGCCTCGTCTGCCAGATCGATCATTGTTTTCAATCATTCAAGTGGTATATCGTGATCAATGCTGTCAGAGTCAGCTGATCTAGCAGTGCTAGGGCAGTGGCATTCCCTTCATCGTTGCTGCATAGAATTTTATTGGTTATACGGAGAAGAGCAGTTGTAGATAACCTCTGCCGCCTGAACCTTGATTAAAACTTTTCTGAAATTTCATTTTTATTTTAATCTGTGCTACCAGCTGCTTAGCAACAATTGTTAAGTATCTTTGACAATAAAAGGAAAAAGTGAAACAACTGAGCGATAGTTCGCAAGGACTTCTGCATCTAATCCAGGCTTTTTAAGTATGGGTCTAACAATTGCCGATTTCAAAGACTTGAGTAGAGCCCTGCTATTTCCAAAGAAGCATAAAAAACCATGGTTACGGCTAAGCTAAGTTGGTCTGTCATTGAAGACCATATATACGATGTTTTAGGGTCTTCAAGAGACGAGCTCTGTTTACTGAACCTTATTAAGGTTGCTACGCTGCATGCAAAAAACCTCTGAAGGTCTTTTAAGGAAGGTCAAAATTTGCGATTCAGCTTTAATCGGAGAGGGCTTTATGGAGGCACTGATGTGCACACTCTTTTTAGCGAAGAAGGCTGAAAATCCTTTGCCCTACCCGTTCATATCTGGGCAGTGAGACCTTTCACCATCGGCCAGAAAATGGTTTACCATCCTATAAATTTATTTTGGGTCTGACTGACAGGGCTTTAGTTATGGAGTGAAAAAATAATCCCTTGTTTTTTTAAACTTCATGTGTAGACTCGAAGGAATTCTAGGCAGATTTGACCAAAGGGAAACAATTTTACTCATAGCATTGAATCATCCATCAACCTCAATAAATATATAGCGCTGACAAATAGCACTGACGTATAGCATAAAGTCAGTGTGACTTCATCTTATGAGGTGTTAGTGACTATTATAGTGTCATAATCTAGTCGTGGCCGAATTACCTACACGTCATTTCTTATTAAATAATCACTAGCTTCACTTAGTCTAACAAGAAACAGGGTATCATTTTCATCATCACAGGGCTTGCTTATACATTCAAGCTTCGAGATGTGAGAGACAGACATAAATTGGTGGTATCTAGAACTGAAGTTCTCCAAAAGTGATTTGCATGTGCGTCTTCTCAATCTTCAGAAAATAAGTGGCAAACATTTCCAAATAATCTTACTGGTAATAAAATACAGCTATCTCGATGGATTGCAAGATTCTGGCCTTGCTTATTAGTAATGCACAATTTAACTTTAAATAAACGTTGTTCACCGGGTCATAGACCAACGGCATGGTTCTCTGCAACTTGATAATGAATGCCATGTTTTCCCTGCTATGACAAGTAACTCTGTTGAGCTGCTAAGGTCCTTTTGCTGGTTCAGATTAAGGTAAGCTGATTCCCTCAATTGACTTGAGCTGTAATCGCTGGGGTTTTCACGAAAGTGGCTATGGCATTACCACAAGCAGAAATTACACGGCACTTAGCCGATAATCAATATGATGTGAATATTCTCATATAGCAAGCCTTCACTTGAAAACTGATAAACAGCACTCGTTAAGTCAGCCATTTACACTTGGATTGAATCACTGTGGTACATCCCATACCATCATTTTGTAGGGCTTCTTCTGCTGGTATTAAAACAGCGTTCATTCGGTCACCAAATTCTGATAAACGGGTACGTTGAGAGATTAAAATGCGTATCGCAACGTTCCAACCTGCTGGTAGCGTTTCTGGCACGTGCCCACTGCTCAGCACTCATATCCTGCCACGTTTTGGGCACGGCAATGGAACTTGCTCGGCGTGTAGCCTTTATTGTCAAACATTTGCCACTGCGTACCAACCGAGTGCTCGACGCAAAATGGGTCTGCCCTGGTAAGGGTTTTTAAATCGTTCAAAATTTAGTAAATTGAGCATTGAGTAGTCTCTTTTTGATACTCTGATTGCAAAAGAAGTCACCGTTCAATTAGAGGAGTGGGATACTACAAACGTATGTGAGCTGTGTTCAGAATAAAGTCTACATGCCCCGTGCCTTTTAGTTACACTAGTTCGGCATGCTGACTTGATCACATTAGTTCAGCCAGTTCAGCCAAGGCGTTGCTGTTGGTAGATGTGAGCCCTACACAGTATCACTCACTTTCAAATATCGATACACGAGGACATCTTATTTCTTGCAGACTGTCATTACAATCCCCTTAAAATCTAATTACCCCGCTATTTTCTTAACAGCCATTCTTACCTATATTTCTTTAGTATATTATTTCGCGAGATACGTTTTAATGGAAACCGCGTCCTGGCGAAAAGACACTGAAGCTGAATATGTGCAACATACGCGTATGCGTCTCTACTGTAACATTATCCTTAGTGAACAAGCTTTAGTGTAGTTTAAGACGTGTATATGTATTCTGTAATTATCTACAGTATATCAAACCTGTGATTAGCTAAACCTGCTGCTGTCGAGATTACACGGAGCTTAAGCCATGAACACGGTGCAAGATAAAATCGTTAAATAATGAGATACACATTTTGAAGAATGAAAAATCAACTGAAAAAAGGTTAAAGATTTGCTAAGTAAATTTGGTAAATTCTGTTTTTTTGATGAATTAAGTGTGTGCTATAATTTCAATGCACTAAAACCGTAACCTAAAGGATAGCTCCCCACTTATGACAAAGCTTTTTTACGGAGCTTAATTCTGTGGACGAAAGCATTGCGGTACTCAGTAATTTTTAATATTTCAAAGCGCAAGTGTTTAAAAAAAGTTCTAAACTGTTCAGCTTTTTGCTCTCTCTTTTCCAAGGAAATTGCGAGAAAAAGCCTGCGTGTAGATACTTCTGAAGGTCGTGGAAAGTGGTACTTTTGCTAAGTTATTGAACCTTAAGGGTTCTGCATCAATCATATAATATCAGCCGAGATATTACTAGCGGTTCCTGAATTATATTATCTAAGAACTGCTTATTGTATACTCAGTTATTTAGGCCGCATAAAAGCATTAGTCTCCTAACATTTAGGCTGTTCTTTTACATAGGGTTTGTAACAATATTCTGATATTCCGACAATATTGGGCTGATAAAATACTATGGTCGCTCATGTACTTGTAATGAGCCAAGGCTGCGTCAGATCTAATCTGGCAAAGCACATTTAGAAGATTTCTATGGCCGACTGCTGCCACTATGGATATCAGAGCAAGAAATTGAACTGAAGAATGATCTCGTGGTGGCACAGTAGCTAAGGCGGTTGCTTTTCATGACTTCGGTTCTGAGGTATAGGGTTTGAATCCTAAGGTATGTGATTCTTTACACCGCTGCAAGCGTTGGTGATAGCAGTAAAGGCTCTTCTTTTGCTATACAAAAGAGGCTGTTAAATCAGCTAGTATTTAATTTAATCATTATCTCCAAAATGTGACAAGGCGGCAAGATTTAGAGGCCACTTAGCTACGCTTGATTTTTATCCTAATTCCTGACTTTACTTTTCCCGCTGCTATCTAAAACCTTCAAAAAAGAAGCTAACCCTAATTCCTCATGTCCTATGCATATTTTCAGCTGGAAAGTTTACATTAAGGATTTAATCATTTTCCAGCATATTAAAGATAGAGCTGTTGCCAAAGGTCTGGTGCTAAGTTTACAATGTGCTTTATTTTTGATCGCGCCAGGAAATCACTCCGTAACCGAGCATTTTAATAATAGTGGCATCGCTAAGGCATCATATGCAAACGTTTCTCTAAAAACTCAGGTATAAAAATTCTAAACTCCTGCAATGGCAATGCTTTACTGTAACATAAATTTGTTAATTATAGAAAGACCGTACGAACTCCCGTTATAGTTAGTTTCACCAGAGTAAGTGGACCCCTAGATCTCTACTTTTCTTTTCCCAAAATTTTTTTAATAATCTTCAAGTAGATGCATTTTTTATGTCTTCTTTAACATTATTTCCCATTAAGGGCAAGAGACTACTCCATGGAAGCATCTGCTACGTAGCGTGCTTCGTACAAATTATATTTTGCATGTCAGTTAAGGAATCAGAATGCCTGCAGTTCCAGAAAATTTCATCTTCTTCGTCTTCTGGTAAAAGTCTTCCAAATGATGTGTCATAACCCTCCATGATACTGCATACATTGTGAATTATAGAACATTGGTTCTCAAATATTGTATCTCATATTTCAGTCCAGACTCTTAGGGTCGAAAACACTAACCGCTAGAATACCGATGTGCAGCATAGTTTATCCAATTCAAAGCTTAATGACAACATGTTAAAGGTAAGAAATCGAAATACCAAACAGTCAACCAGAAATTGTAAGAATGCTGTCCAAAGGTTTCCCGTGCAGATAAGGGGCTAGAAACCCTCTTACCCAAAAATTAGGTGCTATGAGAGAATTGGACTTCTTGATCCGCACACCTTGCCTGCAAAAAGAGATAATAAAAATAATAATAATAATGCACTTGATAAAGCGCCCTCATAGAACTCAATCTCTCTCTAGGCGCTTTACACTTGCTGCAAAGAGAAATGCAATTGAATGGTGAGTAATATAATGCTTGATAAGCAAAAAAATGAATAACATGGTTAGGGGTGACATGCACAGGGTCAGCATGCAAACGTAGTTAGTGGCAGCATGCGCAGTGTCAGCATGCATAAGCCCATGAAGGATGAATCACAGGGACCCATTAAATGCTGTCCTAAATATGTGTGTCTTTAGGTTCTTTTTTAATGTGGTCAACTCAGCCGATGCTCCAACGCAAGTCGGGAGGGAGTTTGAGGCTTTGGGAGCATACGAACTTAATGCCCGGTCTCCAAAGGATTTGAGGTTTGAACGAGGTATTTGTAGACTGTTGGATTCTGAAAAGCGGATGGTACGATGCTTGGCCTGGTGAAGGAGTAGATCTGAGAGATAGCCTGGAGCCAAAGAATGAAGTAACTTAAAAGTGACCGACCAAACCTTGAAGTCGATCCGTTGCTTGACTGGTAGCCAGTGCAGGTCGGCGAGAAGTGGTGTGATGTGGCAACTGTGAAGCTCACGACAGACAAGCCTAGCTGTGGAGTTTTGCACCAGCTGCAATCGCCTGATCGCACATGCTGGTAGGCCAGTAAGCAGTGAGTTGCAGAAGTCGAGACGGGATGTCACAAATGCATGGACCAACTTGGACGTGGTATCCTTATCTAAACAAGCCCGAATTTTAGCAATGTTATGAAGCTGAAAATAGGCAGATTTGACTGTGGAGCTGATATGGTCGTCTAATGAGAGGTCGCTTTGGAACATGACACCTAGATTTCGAGCTGATTCAACAGGAGATGTGCTATCAGAGCCAATTTTGAGCGTCAGCCTTTCCATTTTCTGAATCACACTGGGTTTGCCCATAACTAGTAAGTTAGTTTTATCATTGTTTAGTTTTAGAAAATTTGCTGCCATCCATGTACGGATGTCATCAAAACATGCAGCAAGTGAGTTGATAGAATTTGAGGTGCTTGAAGGCTGGGATGGATCAAAGCAAAGGTACAACTGAGTGTCATCCGCATAGAAGTGAAAGCCTAGATTGTGCTTGGCAATCACTTCAGCAAGAGGGAGAGTATAAATCGTGAAAAGAACCGGACCTAGCAAGGAGCCCTGAGGTACCCCACCCTATATTTCAGAGGTACCTCAGATGACCTTTGTCCATTCACGTCAATACTCTGGAGTCAGATTTTAAGTGAGGCCATGCATAAGATACTTCATCAAGCTTGCTTAAAGCGGACAGTAACCTCTACAAGTCCGTTTTCGGAGAGCAAGCAAGAAATGCTAGAGGATCCTCAAATGGATGAAGTAGAGCTAAAATAACAAGGATAACTTGAAATGCTAACACCTCAGCCAGTGATAAGCATTGTGTTTGTGCCAACAGGTTTTGTTCAAGCCGACCAATTTATTGCTGATGCACTTCCTGTGATTATTTGAGTTTGTACGTGAAAGCTAGCTGCTAGTTTAAGCCTCAATACACATTAGGCGAGACTAATAAACCACGCCCTCATCTGGTCCATGAGCTCAGTTTACGAAACTGCGTTGACAGTTCTCAGAATGCGGTTACGTGGCATAACACAGCCTATTTAATGCCGCATGCAGACCGGTCGTTTCAGTCGGTCGACAGACTTGACGGTAAGTCTTGCTAAATACGCTGTCTTCAACTCCTTCGTCAAATTTCTATCTGACGGCCCACTAACTCTCGGTGCCTGAGCGTTCACTGATTTCAGAGCCAAGGTTGTATAGTTGGAATGGAACTTGTGTATTGGTCAGAACTCTTCCAGGGTTCGGACGTGAGCTTGGTTTGCTACTTTCTTTCATATTATGTCGACTCTATGAACTTGATTTCACACGCCACGCTCGCATATTCGCTTTGATTTTTCATATCCACCCATGACTCGGGGCATGGTCTGACGCTTCGACATTATAAGTATCTATCTGGCACGTACACATGTTTTCAACGTAAAGGCACCAGTATTAAAGTGGCAGAGGTGCCTTCGCAGCTATTCGCTGTTTGCAGCTCATTGACTACTGCAGGACTCCAGCCCAAGATCTACGTCATGAAGTGCGAGCCCCTTACCCCCGTGAAAAGACCAAGGGGCGTCCCCTCACAGTCCTTTCTGCCGCTCTTTAAAAGTTTGTTTTCACTGGAAGCGCTTTTGGCAGTGTGAGGAAATAGAGGAAATATTTTAGAGGAAATGTACACTTTTAGCGTTAACGATTTGAAGCTACGAGCTACACGTTAAGCCTCTGAAATGCGAAGACATAGGTTCTAGTTGGGCTCATTTTAGCCATACAGTCATGCTGATCTTTATTAACACCTCATAAATATAGCTTACAGCAACAACTCAAGTAAATGTCTGTTTTAGATGATATAAATAGGTTGGATACTTAGGGGGCTTGCCCATGCCTAAACTCTCTGATTGGACACCATGGTAAAAAACTGCATGACACTTCTGTTGGAGACGTTACTGCACAAATTCTACCATTAGTGTTTGTAGGGAGTGCTATACGTATGCTTAACAATTTTGGCCTGCAAGAAGTACATAAAGGCTAAGCTATAAATGGTTCACACAGTTAGCCTGAACCAGGTCCCCAATGGTTGGTCACACAACGACTCCTGAGAGAGGGCTACAATGTGTATTAAGTTGATAAATAAGATCATTGAATATACATTTAGTCTAAGAAACATAATCACTTTTTAACTAAGAAGCACTTCTCTCAAAAATCTGCAGCAAATGTAAAGCGCCTAGGAAAAGATTGCGTTCTCTGAGGGCGCTTTATCAAGTGCAATATTATTATTATTATTATTACTTTAGGCAATCATATTTTGGCGGCTGTAAAAAGAAACGTAGAAAATAGAAGCTAAAGTACGAATCATGGTCCTTCTTGCTAGTCTCTTGCTGAGCATGTTTTTATTCCACGTTCTCCTGCTGTTTAAGAATGCATTAGATCCGAAGTAAAGGATGCTAAAATCATCTACAGTCTAATTTTGCGGAAATCAATGTGCTCACAGGAGAATGGACCTTTATCATCTACAATATCTTCTTAGGTTGTGAGCTCTTCAATTTCCAATCAAAACCACTTAGAATGGCAGCATCCCTCCAACGAGCATTGGATCTCAAGTAAGATGGAACGACTGGTAACGCAAAGAGCGAATTAAGCTTTCCATTGTGTTTAACGCGACGCATTCATCATTTCACTGTGCATAGCAATACATTTGATTACTGCATCTGTAAATATTAACCTGCACGGTGTCTTCTTGCTGATTCATGTGCATAATGTGTCTTGCTTATTAAGCAAGTTACTAGCTACTTACAGGTGAGGGCCAAGCACTCATCAGTCTTAGCATGCCACGTATATTGATATTTTTAAATAAATCCCGGTTTAATACGGCTGTGTCTTAGCATTCGCATATATAGCAGATCCTTAGTATTCTATGATAATTGTTCACAGGGAGCTTACTTTGACGTCGTCTGCCGACTACTACGCAAAGCAGCTTGGCCTCTTCTGGGGTCTTTTCGACCTGACTCATACCGCATCCAGTGGCGAGAAAAATTATATTATCAGCTTGACAGTCAGTGACCTTGCAGCGGCCGGTACCTTAGCCAATGTCAACCTTACACTTCACGGTAAGCTTTTGGAGTACATAGTCTATGCTTTTGGAGAATAATCAATCGTTTCTGATAATTAATAGCTGGAACTTTAATAGGCATGATGCTCCTGAACTATTGGCCGTAATTCTTAGGATTTTCATTGTATTATGACTCCTCAATAGTAGTACCTATTGCTATAAAATAATGTCTTTAAAAATAAAATCCTAAATTCACAGGGTTTTTCCCTGGTTTCAGTCGAAATAAGCTAGATGCCACTATTAAAAAACACACTTTGCACACTCATTGTATGTATATTTATTCTTTTGTTTCGATGCTTGTATAGACTTCAAAGCGAAGCAAAGAAATACGAGTTTAACTAAATCAGTATCCGTTGCCTTGAAAACTAAATAAATACGGTTGGACGGCCTACCCGTATCCACTTATGGCAGAAATATATACGTACACACTGTTAGTAGTATGTTTCCGGTTGATGGCTGCAACGGGATTGACAGTGGGCAACTGATAGTATCACTATACTAATTTGCGAGGGGATATCAAGAACAGGTTTTGTTTAAACTCATATTAAAATTATAGTAAATGCATAAAAAAATAAAAAAACTCGTCACACATCGAAACCATTTCAATATGATTTCTTTTTCTCTCATGCTGCTCAGGTACCAAGGCATCAAGTACACCGATAACCGTGAGCAATGCGTTTTTACCGACCTTGCTTCCGGGAGCCACGACGACGCAAAAGTTCGAGCTGCCAGACTTGGGAGACCTGCTAACCATAGATATCGAGCTGGCTACTCTGCTGCTACAAGATGCGCTTCATCTGCGATACCTGGTCGTCGTGGAAACGAGCAGCAAGAGCATTACAATTTTCCCGTGCTACCGTTGGATTTCATCGAAATTTACAGTTCGAAATGGAAACGGTAAGGCTGCTTATATAACCACTCACTAGCTGGCATATAATGAAAAAATGCTTTCCGACGTCTCCAACTAAGTTAAGCGACTGTACAACCCTTCTGTTTCTAAATTATACTGCTTCAATCCTTAATATGTCTGATGTTTAGGTGGCTTAGTTCATTTAATATTTGGTTTTTTAAATCGACCTTTACCTGCTTTAACTCGGCCTGTTGCAGTTTCTCGATTTTTATAAATACAAAAATTAGTCAGCTACTTGGCACCTAAGCATCAAAAACATTTGCTATACGGCAGGAGTGTGAAAATGTGGCCATTTAGACGCACTATTAAGTCTGTCTTAATTTTCGCTCTAGTTTCAATACGGCTTTTCGACTTGACGGTGTTAATTTATGTGCCGATTGGGATCTGTATGGCCACGTCCGAACTTGCACCTGTTTGGGGAATGGCAGGGGTGAGTGTATGCCCACTTCCTGCAGTAATTGGGTGACAAAAGACTATCCACTTGCTATTCTAAGCTCTTCAGAGCTTAGCATAGCAAGTTTCTGCTTAAGATAGCTTGGTGGTTACTGTTGCAGTCAAACTTGTATTGGTTCCTTTGCTGTAGACCTTTAAGCTCTTCCAGAATATCTTTGGCTTGAGATCAGAGGTCAAACCAGACGCTGAAAAATAGAGGTAAAATAGATCTTCTGGGATAAAGAGAAAACAGTAGAGAGAAGAAAATACCTCGATTCATTAAGTAGAACGTGACAGCTAACTTCTCAGGTCAGATTGTTTCGAAGTGAATTAGCATTCACATAATCATAACTGACTCTTAAGCTTGCATTTTCTTCGCATTGTGAGAAGTCTAGATCAATTATAAATTGTATAAAAGATGATGCAAGCACTTGGCTTACCAAGTATGTTCGCTGGCTACGATCACTCGTAAAAAAGCAAGCGGTAAATGAACTCCCTGGTCTAGTTAAATCCCAGCCGTTTTGTTATCCCAGGCCCAATTGTTCTTTTTTTGGTAAATATTAGCTAACTAAGTTCGTGTACTAATAGTAGAAAGTTAATGAACGCAACTGGTTATCGGTTAATCCTGATTATTCTCCCAGCATCTATTCTAGCCATGATGTATGAACCAAATCACAATATCAATCACTTCAAGATATCACGCCTACAAGTCCAAACGTGCCCCACCGTAAGCGACCGGAGTTTGTCACCAGATGGCACTGACTCCATTTGCATTCTGAGGCGGCATCTGGATTCTTGACATCAAGTTGTAAAGCACTTAGATAGAGATTTTTCCCTTAAGAAACTATATATGATACGATTTTGCTATTATTATAATCAGTGTTACTATTAATAGCCTTCAATAGCTTTAAAATGCCTCTAATTGCAAGGCCTAGGTAAGGAGCATATGTCTTTTCAGCCTCTCTGGCATTCAAAGAGAAGGACGCCCTGCTGTTGGCTCAGAGGCAGGCCGAGCTGAGGAGCAGACAGGACACGTTTACGTGGGGCTCGAATCCTCGATACGCCGGCTGGCCAGGATACACGTGCGACGGAATTTTCAACGTGCCTGCGGATGTGCAGTTTGCAGATGCAGAAGGAGCGAGCTTCGTCACATCGGTCGTCGCAGCCGGCGCCAAATTCGGCCTTAAAGTACTTGGTACTTCGACTGAACGCTACACGGACTTCAAAGCTTTCTATGATGCCGGCAAGGGTGAGAGAGCGCCTTAATCGGACACCACAATCCTTTTTTTTCACTGCGGGAGAGAGAACTTTTCTTGAACGCCCAAATTGTCTAGCGTCGCAGGGTGTGTGCATTCGTGTGTGTGTGCATATGCATGTACGTGTGCGTGCTTTCACGTGAGCGTTCGGGTGTGTGGCTGCATGCGCGCGTGTGTGTGTGTGTGTGTATGTGTGGATTGCGTAGGGATAGGACACACTTGAAACTGCTTGAAACTGGCACTCTTCTGTAGCAATGGGCAACCAAGGCGACGACGACAAGGTAATGAAGAACATCTACTTGAATTGGACGACGGACGAGGAGTTCGGCAGGCAGTACCTCAATGGACAGAACCCTGTTGTACTAGAGAAGTGCACGAGCTTGCCTGCAAACTTTGCGGTGGAAGCGGAACTAAGAACTCAAGGTCTATCACTGGAGGTAAGCCCTGCTGATTATGACATCCTTTTCAGCGGTCCTGAGCTCCTACTTCCGTACTACTCACTACGTCAACTGCTCTTCTGACTCTGCTATGCTTACCAGTTTCTTTTTATTTCGTGAGGCGAAGTCTGTTGGCTACCGAATGCGTACCGAAAGCCGCATAGGCTGCGAGTGAGCTATACAAAACTCTCCTGCGTAACATTCCCATATAGTCTGTATGGCTTTGTGGAGTTACAGATGGAGATACATTAAATTACATCACATGAGTCAGGAGCCACATTAGATCATGACAACACTCTGCTACTCTGCTTTTACGTCAGACTCAGGTCGCACTAGCGCATTTAAAATTCTTTAGTTAGAGCACCTGAAGAGTTAGGACACTCCTGTGCTCATTCACGATAATAGCAATGTCAATATATAGCTGGAAAGGGCATCTGTTCAAAATCAACAGGTGTTTTAGAAAACTGTTACCTGATATGCTAACTGCAATGCTTGCTAAGCACTGAGGCGATCACCATGCAATTAGAGCTAGTCCGCTCCAAGTGTGAAGCCAGAATAGTTTTTCAAGGGCCCGAATAATCCTGAGTAGTGATTTTTCATTTGCAAAAGGCTTCAGGGTTTTGACTCAAATCACTTCGAAGGCAGTTCGTTAAAATTATTTCTCGCCTTCTAATAGCCCTTGAGAGAAGTTAGACTCTGGATAGCTGGTAAGCATTGAAGCACTACGATAGCTTCATTTGCTTTGAACCAGCATTTGCACTCACTTAATCAACTTTTATTATTAGTGGTTGTATGGGCGGTCAAGCTTAGAAATCTCATCATCTTATACCAGTTCGCTCGTTATTCTGACTATTCTTCTATTTCAGTCCGGAAGGTTTTACATCGCCAACTATGCTTTACTGGATGAGCTACTACCTCCTGGAGAGATGTCCACGAAGGCATTCTATTGTTCTCCAATTTGCCTTTTCCGGCTTCTACCCAATGGAAAGCTCGTTCCGATCATCATCCAGCTAAAGCAGAAGCCAGGAGCAGACAACCCCCTGTGGACGCCGAGAGATGGCCTTGGCTGGTTGCTGGCTAAAATGTACGTGCGAAACGCGGATTCCAATCTTCATCAGAGTATTACGCACCTGCTGAAAACCCACCTGGTCCTGGAGGCGTTCACGGTGGCCATGTGGCGTCAGCTGCCCGAGGCCCATCCAGTGTTCAAGCTGCTCGTTCCTCACACTCGCAGCACGATCGCCATCAATGCTGCTGCAAGATCCACTCTAATTAACGACGGCGGAATTATCGACAAAGCATTGTCCATGGGCATCAAGGCAACGAACATACTCATTCGCCGCGTATTCAGCACGTTCAAGGTCCAAGATATTAATTTTCCGGAAGCGATTCGGGCACGTGGGATGGACGGGGACATACCGGAATTTTACTTCCGAGATGATGGCATTAAGCTGTTCAATGTCATTCGCGAGTACGTCTACGAAGTCATCAGCATTTACTACCTAAACGACGACGACATTAAACAGGACACTGAGCTGCAAGCTTGGATGCAGGATTTGTACACGAACGGCTTCCCCGGGGCCACTACCGATGGCACTCACCACGGTCTCACAGAGTCCATTGCAACGAAGGAGCAACTCATCACGCTGGTGACAAGCATCATTTTCCACGGTTCAGCCGGTCATGCGTCCATCAATTTCTCGCAGATGGCATTCTATGGATTCGTGCCAAATGCGCCATTAATGATGAGAGCACCACCACCGACGTCAAAGGACGGTATCACTATGGACAAAGTGATGGCGTCTCTTCCTTGGGTTACAGACGCTGGAACACAGCTGGCAGTGGCTTATGCTCTTTCCAGATATGCCGACGGAGAAGTAAGAGCAAATAGCTATCTTTTTCTGATTCCACATGTGTACCGCTGTCTCTTAGATTTCAATCGCTTCACTTGGTTTTCTATTTTTAGATTTTTCTTGGTGTATACCCGGAGCTCCATTTCTCTGAGGCCTCTGCTAATGCTGCGGCCAAGAAATTTAAGTCTCATCTGGACCAACTGAATGCTGAAATCAGTGCCAGAAATGCATCACTGAGTATTAAATCGTACCCGTATATGCTCCCAAGCCTGGTACCTAACAGCATAGCAAAATAAGCTAGAGCTATTTGAGGATTTCGGACAACGAAAATAAAATATCACTCTCCAAAGAACTACACATTACTTCATTGCAACTGCTGTGTCTCAATGAAAGAAATATTGGATGTAAACTTAATCGCAATTTAAAAAGAATATTTTGAAAGTCTCTGGATTAAAGCTACAAGCAAAAGCCAAGCCCTCTATCATACTTGCAAGACGATAAGAAAACAGTAAAACAAGCTAGGAGGTCAACGTCAGCCACAGGGTTGAAGTCCCTGTCAGTAGTACAGCCGGAATCCTCTGTTAAACCTCCCCAGAGACAATCCAGCGCGTGTGGAAATTTGCAAAAAAACCAATCGCTAGCCGCCAACTGGCATTCACGTACATGACAGCTGCCCCCAGTGCCTCGGTGCGAATGTCATGGGCCTTCAGATTGAGTTCCACCTGCTAATGACATCGGGTCACAAACTAAATTGGCGTTTAATATTGTGACAGTAACATTTTTGTTTCCACTTTATTTCCTATACAGCATGCAGCAGTAGTGCTCAGAAAGTGTGGGCAAGTATGTAAGTAAGGTGCTTGCTCTTCAAGACCCAGATCGTGGGTTTGAGTCTAAAAGTGAGGAATTTCTTGTCGTCCATTGCAAGCGGCGGCAATAGCCGTAAAGGTTCTTCTGCTGCTATATAGATGAGACTGTTAAATCAGCTAAGCATTGTTAGTATTATGATTTTCATTGCGTTTGAAGCGATTAAGAGATAAGATAAATGGATTCGCTCGTGACTTGCCAGGTCAGGTGAGGATGCTGTCACTCTGCATCTTTGTGTATGTGCATCTCTAGAAAAGACATGCTACAGTCTTGCTGCAAAGTAAAGCCTGCGTCTGGTCTTGTACTAATCAGCTTCAGATTAAGTCTAAAAGCCATTTTTGCCACGATTAACAGCAGTATTTATTTACTCGGCCACGGCAGCAGCCTCATCAAACGGCTGCCCATGACGAAGGCTGCCACCCGCCGTGCAGAAGCTGCACAAAAGCAGAGCTAAAATCGAGTAGCCGCCGGTAGCAAAGGCAAGCATCATGCAATTGTTGATACGTCCTGGAACTAGCAGCTTCCACTATTCTCTCAATTACCATACTCTCTCAGTATGCATAGAAAATTGTCTTGGGGGGATCATACTTTTGGAGAGGTTCTGTTGTACACTATTTGCATAGATTTAAGAAGAAAGCCTAGCTAATCCAGTCAATATCCTTATCTCATCGAGCAACATCCTCACGGTAATGACTGTAAAAATGCTCCCTAACTGGAATTCACCGTTCCGAGCTCTTCAAGAAACTACATCTTACAACTTTTAAAAATGGTGCCGATACTTTGCTGAGGTTTGCAGTGCATATTTCTGACATTTGCAACTAAGATCAAAGCTAGCTTTCTTAAACTACAAAACAAATTACCAATTATAATTAAACCTAATGCTGCTAAGAAATTAGAAAGTCTAACTCCTAAAATCGACATTTATCGTGTGTATGCTTAATGCAATATGGGTGCTTGTTTCAAAATGACCTCTTATTAGATGACCACACCACCTCCAAAGTCAAGTCGGCTTACTTTCAGCTATTTACCATTAAAATTATTGGGGACTGCTTAAGCAATAATATCAAAACCAATGTGGTCCACGTATTTGTGAAATGCCATCTAGACTCCGGTAACTCGCGACTCGCAGGTTCTCCTACCTATGCAATATGACACTTACAATCGGCACAAACACTCACCAGCTACATTTGTCTGTCGTGAACGCTACGTATGCCATATGGCACCACTTCTCAATGACCCGATCAAGCAGCATGTCGACTTCAAGGTTCTGCGACACAAGTTTTTATTTATGGATCGTTGGGTTTTGCTGCTAACGATCCTCAAATTCTTTGGGTACCATGCCTTCACTGAGTACGCTCCCAAAGCCTGTAACTCACTACCAAGTAACGCCATGACATTGACTCACTTGACATTTAAAAAGGAGCTCAACCCAACCTGTTCTGCAGAGCAGCTTCTCCAACCATGTGAATTGTCCTTCGTGTGCTCATGTGCTTGTGCTGACATTGCACAAGTTATCACAGGCCACTTAACGAGTTTTTTTCCTGCATATGCAACTTGCTTAAAAAAGACATTTAGTTTTCTTAGAGCATTAAGCCTAAAACATTGCCATTATTAATATTATTGTAAGTCTTCCCAGTGTCACACCAAGCACACTGATTGCCATCCCCAGACAACCTAATTCAAAACCGTTCCAGCTTCTAGCTTACAACTTGAACAACGACATTATGGGCTGAGAGGAGTGCAGCTAGCCTATCTGACATTCAAGCCAGCTGCACTCCGAGACCATGGAACCAATGCAGCGATGAAGTCGCATGGTGCACGGATATACTCTACCGACAGGCAAGTGCTAGGCAGGCAGATAGCTTCACTGGCCGAAATCCGAGAGGCGTCGGTCACGAAAACGCCCATACAGGGAAGTGACAGATGAAGACGTGCACAGTCATGGGACAACTGTTGACAGCTGACGCTGCTCATGGAAAAGAAGCTCTTCCGTAGAGGACCCGTCTTCGTCAACGCTGGGCTACGCTTCCTTGGATATTCGGTTATCGTTTCACACATACCTTTTGACAAGGGAATCCCACCAGTCACATCATAGCCGCCCGCTGCCACCATGTTCACGTGTGCCAGGGTCGGCGGTTGAACTGCTTCCACGACTGGCTGACCAGAGGAGCCGACCGCGCCGACCGACGTTATGCCGCTCACACCTTGACCGGCAGCCGAGGCTCGTGTATCTGCAGCAGACAGCACAGTCTGCCGGAGTAGCAGCGGCAGCAGCAGACTGGTGAACACGCATGCACGAGAATGCACGCCTCCACAAAAAGGCGCTCACATGTACTAGCACCCGTGCAATCTGGGAAAACTGAAATATGGACTGCCAAACGAAGCCAGCGACAGGAGAATCGTAGCTGCATGGGGCGCATGCATCATTTGCACGATCAGCTATAAGATGAGCACCACTGCTAGAAATGTGACAAGATGAAGACCAGCTCCTGACTCACGTTCCGTGGGGTCAGCCGTGTAATTTTAACTGATAGAGCACCTTAAAAGAACTGAATCTCTTTCAAGGCTATTTATAAATGCAGGACTGAAAGCTAAACGATTAGCAGGAACATGCAAAAAATTTTGGCCACATAAGTACATAAAAGAGAATTCCCACTAGCAGCAAAAATACTAAAAAGAATAGGTTACTCACGGCCGCGATTTAAATATCGTCAAATTGTAGTGGCTGCTGCAATTTCTGTCAGCAGCAAGCTCCAGGCTTTGGGAACATATGAACAGAAGGCACAGTCGCCAAACGGTTTGAGGTCGATTAGACGAACAAAAAGAAAAAAATAAGAGTTCGAAGAGAAGGTAGTATAATGTGAAGCCGATGGAGGAAGTAGTTCTGATGGGTATGCTTAGCAAGTACTAATACACAAAAGTAACAAATGGGAATGATGAGACTTTGAAATCGGTGAGCAGTTTGACTAGGAGCCGGTGCAGGTTGAAGACAAGTGTTTTATGTGACCGTTGCTATATCCACTGCAAACTAGCCTGGATGCAGAGTTGTTGACCAACCATAATTGTCTTATGAAATACTCACTAAGACTTGAAAGGAGTGAGCAATCGGGTTTAGATGGCATGTCACTGACGTATGGACCAAACGGGCAGTAGGCTCCTGTATTTCAGCACAGCCAAACTGTGTCGTTATTATTTAGTGCTGGCCCAAAAGATCCATTCACCCCGGGGATCTATATTCAATCTTAAATATTTAAGCGTTTTGTAATCTACTGTTCAACAGCATTTTACTAAAACATTGCAATTGGAGGGGTTAGCATTAGCAGTTACAAACGCTCAATGTATTTACGTTGTTTAACTAACTAGGCGCAAGAAAAAGCAAAATAAGCATGCTTTGTAAAGTATCTTGAGTAACTTCTTGATTTTCACAAAATAACAATTTTTCAACGACGCTATTCTTTCGCACCGTTACAACGCGTACGTGTAAGTTTTACTGGGTGCTAAGTTTTCCCCTCTGCACAAATGCATCTCAGAGACTACGTCGGGAATTTCCTTAGGAGCAATCAACGATTTAAAGGAAGCTATTTTTCAAATGAGCAGCATAAAAACCAGGAATAGCTCGTAAACATGGAATGAGTTCATGGAGCATTAGCAAAGGCAAACGGGTCAACATAGTTTTCAGATTACCAGGAATTAAAGCATTCGCATGAACTATATTCTGTATCTCAACTCGCATGGTTTTCCGAATGAAAGAACCAAATTGAAATTACATCTCCCAATTACGATTGACACTTTTAAATACAAGTAGATCGGCAAGATCTTGGTGTTTCAGATGCTTTCCAAGACCTATAGTAGTTTTATCGGTTTCTAGAGCGCTTTTTCTATCAGGCATGGAATTTGGTTATCACTCACCTAAACTCACTCACCTTGCTTCCTTAGCACCAATAGTAAACTGAGAAAACTAAATCTTTTTCTAGACACTGGAGATACTTAGCTCTCTCAGGTTGCTATACAAATGTCTTGTCGTCCATATCGTTATTATTAACTGCATCACCAACTTCTTACGAAGTCTCAAACAATGCTCGGACTACGTCTGTGCGTGTGCGAAATTACGTGTTTTCAATCAGTGATCACTCGTATAAACGTGCCCGATACTGCCACCGAGAGACATTTTTTTAAGGGAAACCCTTTTCGATAAATGTACTCTTTTGCCATGTTCTGACGTTGCTATACAAATTTGTCCTCAAAAATCATCATTGCTTCAGAACTGCTTGAAACAGCCAAATACATTTAGCTAGCATTCTTTAAGCAACTGGTAATTTCACCAATGTGGTAGCAAGCATAATTTGCAACCAATATAGCAATACTGCTGCCTCTTACCAAGCCCAACATAGGTAGTAGTTTTCGGCTGTATTATCATTGAATCATGCCATTTTTGTTTCAGGCATTGTCTTGATTCAACAGATGCATAAATCTTTCGTGTCAGTGTCATAGGTCACTGCCGACAGACTGTAGTGTAGAGCTCATGTGGTAATCTGGTGATTGGTTAGGAACGTAACATCCAGGTAATGGGGATATGATGGCCGAGCCAATGTTAAAGGCTATGCTTTCCAGTTTCTAAACTACACTGAATTTGTTCTTAGCTACCAATTAGGTTGCGTGGTCCCTTAAATTTTTACAAGGATTCTGCCACCCGAGTGTCAATGTTAGTAACACAAGCTGCCGAAATGTAAAAAATATTTAGGGCGCTGAAGAGAAGAAACGAAGTGCACAGCTATATGCCGTCTGCATAAAATGAAAACCTAGACCATCACTGGCTACCTGAATAGGCAAAATGGTGTTTATGACTTCGAAAAGAATTGGACATAAAGCAGGTGCACCGGATGTACGGCATACTTAAAAGGCTCACCGGATGGCATTTGACATCTGCGTATTATAACAATCCCTATAGATTGAACATAAACCATTTAGGTCCTACGAATAACTGTCATCTAATGTGATCTGATCGCCACTCTGAAAGTATGCCTTTTAAAGCGTAGGAAAAGATTGTATATTTCACAACTGTGTGTTAAGAGTTTATTCTTCTGACACTTGCAGAACTATGCTTAGGTCTTCTCGAGAAAATACGTTGAGATGAGAAAATCCTACCAGCCGATCTCCAGATCTGACAGAGTATTACACACATGACGCTAAATATCGCTTGCATGAAGCCCTAACGATGAATTGTACACAATGCCACGTGTTACTGATATATACCAAATTCCATGAAAACACTAGAAAAGGCATACTGCAATCTATCTGCAAAGCGAAGCCTAAACCTGGTCGTGTACTAATCAGCTACAGATTAAGGCTAAAAGCCAAGTTTCGCCACGATTAACAGCAGTTTTCATTGACTCGACCACGGCAGCAGCCTCATCAAATGGCTGACCTTGACAAAGGCTAACGCCCACCGTGCAGACGCTGCACAAAAGCAGAGCTCAAATTGAGTAGCAGCCGGTAGCAGAGGCAAGCATCATAGAATTGCGGATACGCCCTGGAACTAGCGGCTGCCACTATTCTCTCAATTACCATACTCTCTCGGTATGCATAGAAAATCTTCCTACTGGCGGCGGTCATGCTTTTGGAGAGGTTCAGCTGTACATTGTTTACATAGATTTAAGAAGAAAGCCTAGCTTCGCCGGCGGATCTCCTTGTCTCACCGAACTATATTGTCACGGTAATGACCGTAAAAGTGCTCCCGTAGCATGAATTCACCTGTTCCGAGCTCATTGAGAAACTACATCTTAAAAAGGCTGCCGACTTAAAAGCATTAACTTAAAAAGGCTGCCGAAAAATTGCTGAGGTCTGCAGCTTATATTGCTTAAATTTGCAACTTAGATGGAAGCAAGCTTTCATTAACCCCTAAACTCGGCATCTATCTTGTGTATGCTGAATTCGATATGGGTGCCTGTTTAAAACTCTAATTAGATTACCGCACCACCTCCAAAGTAAAGTCTGCTTACTTTCAGCTATTTACCATTGAATTATTGTGAACTTTTTTAGCAATTATATCAAAGCCAAGCAGGTCCACAAATTTTTAAATTCCATCTAGACTCCTGTAGCTCACGACTCGCAGGTTTTCCTACCTATGCAATATGACTCTTAGAATCGGCACAAACACTCACCAGCGAAAATTTGCCTGTCGTGAAAGCTTCACTTGCCACATTGCATCACTTCTCACTGACCTGATCAAGCAACATATCGAATTGAAGTGTCTATCACTCAGTTTTAACTGCAGTTTCCATCAACTCGGCCCGGCGAGCAGCCTGACCGGATGGTTGCTAAGGCTGCTGCCTACCATGCAGACGCTATGCAGAAGCAGAGCTCAAATCGAGTAGCAGCCGGCCGCAAAGGCAAGTATCACAGACTCTCTGAACACCCACGACTTAGAGGCTGGCCACTATTCGCATTGCAACCGTACTCTTCAATGTTCAGAAAATTGACCGACTCGGCTGTGCATATCCAGGGGTTCTACCGCACGTTATTTACACAGAACTAAGAAGAAAGATTAGCTATGAAGTCAGATTTCAGCTGCCTGTCTCAATAAGCTATATCGTCACAGTAATGAACGTACCCTTAAGCGAATTCGCTGCTCCAAGCTCATTAGGAAACTGTATACTCTTGCATAAGCACGACAGTGGGTGGAAACATTTTTAAAGCAGCGTCTCCTCGAAGCAAACGGTAGCTTATCTCTGTGGCTGCAGTAGCCCAACTAGAATTACAAAAAAGGCGTTTATTTGACACACGTGGCACTTGCACAAAAACCAACTTAAATGCGCCTTGCCTTTCTTAGCTAAAGCTGTGGCTCGCCTAGAGAAAGCTGCTATAGTATAGTTAGTAAGCCCAAGACCTATGAAAGGTCCAGACAAACCTCTAAACCGTGTATCTGTATCCATAGCCTATATATATATATATATATATATATCAATATATATATATATATATATATATAGCCTATATATATCTATATATAGTGGACAATTTTCACGTGCATTGTTAGCAAGCACGCGATTTCCTTTAGGTTGCTTTCTGGCTCGTTCGGCTCGAGCAGCAACTCAGCTGGACTTGCATGGGTTCACGCGACTTGTATTGGCTAGGTGACATATGGGGGTCACATCAAGTCGATTGCTTGCCAGCAAACTACTGCTGCCTGGCCGTGGAATGTGCAACAGCTGCATTCACTTCCGGCTACGAGCAGCTTGAAGCTTATTCAGCAGAACACGTGATGATTGACTGTGGAACTTGAGCCGTGCACGTCGGCATGTGGAGCCAGATGAACCCATGTTTACTCTCACGGGCTGCTTGAGGCCCAGCCAGTTTGCAGTGCAGTGCACTGATACTTGCATTAGGGAATGACGGGAATTTAGGAAATGCTTCCAATTAGATGTTAAAAACATAGCTGCCTGGCTCAGCCTGAGTCAAGGAGGTCGATCTAACATTTTTTTGCTGTTCCACACCACTAGTATAGCCATTGTGCTGCCACCCACTTGCTTTCGCGTGTGCTTTTGCTCGCTTTTAGTTGCTTAAAAACAATAGGAATACTGTTGTGCCTGTCAATCCGGAGTGCCATGTCACTCCTGTGGTTTCTCGAGCTTTTCACTTTCCCTCTCTCTCTCCTGTCTCACTCTTTCTTTCTTTTTCTACCTTTCCTCTCTCTCTCTCTCTCTCTCTCTCTCTCTCTCTCTCTCTCTCTCTCTCTCTCTCTCTCTCTTTCTCTCTCTCTCTCCCTCGCCCTCACTTGCTCATGATCTCCCACTCGCACTCCCACATGCAGGCACTTACATGTTTGCTCATGGTCATGTAAATGTGCCGAGATATGCTTGTGCAGGCAAACGTGCACTAGTCTCGGTGTGAGCATGTGAGCACGTATGCGCAAGCTTAGTAACTGTTGATTGCTGAAGAACCATTCTGGCCTCCCAACAACAAACGCTATAAGGGTGTATAGTTGCTGCCGAATTCTCTTAACCATTCGATCATGCTTCCTTTGCAGCAAGTATGAGGTGCTTAGAAATACATTAAGTTCTCTGAGGGAGCAATACAAATTTAGTTTTGTTATTATTAAAACCTTACAGCCTAAAATGGGTTCGGCACGCTTTGCAAACATTGCAAAAAGGAGTTAAATCTTTCGATTAGCTTGTCGCTTCAATTGCATAATCTTTATAAACTTCAGGTGTTTTTGTTTTTCATCAAATTTAATAAAATGAGAGAATAATTTTGCTTGTGTAGAATAGTTAGGAGTCACTAAAGCCACACGTTTAATTACTGATTTCGTATTCGGCGTTTATTCCGTGCACAGTCATACATTCTTTCATGTTCGAGCAATGTCAGTTGAATATCAGTAAATAGGTGAATGTGTCGCAACTATTAAAACCAGCCTGATGGTCAATGTAGTGCTGCTGGACAAGACACGCCTGCTTTCATTTATTCGTTGACTGCACACACGTCATGGGTATTTTAGATACGGGCTATTCGTATAAAACTGAAAACCTATCAAATCCTATCACACAATCGGCATTGTTGCAGGTGCATGGGGACCATCTCAATTGTGCTGGCCAAGGTTCGCTCCTTTCTAGTTCTACTAAATCTCTCAGCAGTGCAGGAGACGTTTGGTCACCAAGTCATTCTTCAGAGCCTACCTTCTCAACGAGGTATTTCTTATTTAAGCTGCAATTGTTTAGGTCCTATCCCAGTCACATATTACAAGCGCTGATTGAAACGGGCACTGGCTATGCGGAAGAATCTAAAGTAAGTGATATCCCCAGAGATATAGGCTTCGAGTGATTCTTTTCACGGTGTATTCTCTCCCCTCTCTCTCTCTCTCTCTCTCTCTCTCTCTCTCTCTCTCTCTCTCTCTCTCTCTCTCTCTCTCTCTCTCTCTCTCTCTCTCTCTCTCTCTCTCTCTCTCTCTCTCTCTCTCTCTCTCTCGCTCTCTCCCTCTTTCCCTTTCTCTCTCGGTTTCTCTCTCTCTCTATCTTTCTCTTTCTCTCTTGCCCCCTAACTGATGTAATCGGTAACCATAGTCTTGGCTTTCACTGTGTGTAGATGATAAAGAATTATAGCCGTGCTTTTATCTTCTTCTCTTTATCTCTATCTGTTATGCTGAATACTATTTCTAGCACATTGAACACAACATAATCGATTGAACAAAGTTTAGGTGACAAAACGAACTTGGATGCGAGCAAGCTAACTCAAATTAAAAATCGATAAAAACTAAGACACTAGCTATGGGAAAACGTAATGCTACTACGAAATTGGAAACCCTAGGACTTAATCGAGCTTGACCAGCATTTATTATGCTGCTGTACACAATCCGTGCGTCCCGTTTCAAAATGATCTCCCACTAGATCGCTAAATAAACTTCCCAGTCCAGTCACACTGATTTCAACGATGTGACCTATCAGTTATATGAGCCTGCTTAGCCAGTGATACAGCAGTTAAGCGGCTTCATTTATTTGTGACATTATGACGGATTACTTTGCTCAGAACACTTTCAGCTCAGTATCATTGCAATTATTCGGGCCTGCATAGACAATGATATCACAGCCAAGATATTCCGAAAATATTTGTGAGATGTAGTTTAGACCTTTGCAACTCACAGGTCTTCTTGCCTGTGCAATAGAGTACCTACAGTTGGAGCAAATATTTGCACGTAGCTCTGATAGTCGTGAACCTTGAAATGCAACTACATATCTACTCTCAACGACGTAATCAGCCTGCATAAGCAGCTTCAGGGTTATGGTTCCTTTTAGCCCACTGCAGACTATTTATACAAAATGCTTACTCGTCAGGGTTAGCATTGTACCACCCACATTTCACGCTCGAGTCATTTAGCTGTACCATACCATCTACGTACATTGGAGACTATTTCTTCATTTAATATGCTCCCAAAGCTTGAAAATACCAACTGCCGTCAAGACATTGCCTCTTGACGTTAAAAGAAGCTAAACTCACGTGCTTCTCACAGCATCTCGTCAAACTTTGTGAATTGCCATTTGTATGCTCGTGTGTGCTGAGATTGCATATGTAAAAGTGGAATGAATTCATGGAGCAGTAGCAAAGAAATACGGGTCAATATACTTTTCCTTAGTAACGATCAGCGAATCAAAGCAAGCTATTTTGCAAATGAGCAACCTTTGACCAGGGACAGTTCAAAAAGTTGGAATGAGTTCATGGAGCAGTGGCAATAAAAAACGGGACAATATCGTTTTCAGATTAATTTAACTAGGGAATTCATGTGGACTCAATTATATATCTCAATTCACCTGGTTTGCCAATTGAATGTGCTGAATTGAAATTGCATGTCGCAACTGTGATTGACACTTTTAAGCACACAAGCAGATCAGCAAGATTTCGGCGTTTCAAACGCTTTTCATCACCATTCATAGCAGTACTTTTTTGTGTCAATAGCATTTTTCCATCAAGCGTGGAATTTAGTTATCTCTCACTTAACCTCACTCAAACTGCTTCCTTAGCAGCAATAGTAAACTGAGAAATTTAAATCTCTTTCTAGACACTACGAAGATTTAGCTATCTCAGGGTACTATACAAATATCTTGTCATCCTTATCATTATTATAAACGTCATCACCAATTTCTTCCAAAGTCTCAAACTATACCTAGACTACGTCTGTGCATGCACAAAGTTCCGTGTTTTCAATCAGTGATCATTCGTGTAAACGTGCCCGAAACTTTTGCTAAAATACGTTTTATAAGAGGGAACCCTTTCCATGCGAGAGCACTTTTCCCATGTTCTGATGCTGCTATACAACTTTTTCCTCAAAAATTATCACTTTTTCCAAATTGCTTGAAACGCCAAAATGCGTTTAGTTAGCATTTTGTTTAAGCATTTGGTAAGTTAACCAATGTGTTAGCTGGCATAATTTGCTACGAATATACAAAAAATGCTGCCTCTTACCAAGCCCAACATAGGTAGTAGTTGTCGGCTGTATGATCAAAAATTCATGCCATGTTTCAGGCTTTGTCTCTATTCCACAGATGCCTAAGTCTTTCGATTTAGCATCATAGGTAAATGCAGACCTACTGGAGTGTAAAGCTGATGTGGTAATCCGGTGAGGGATTAAGAACAATATATCCAGATTTTGTGCAAAAAACATTTTTGGGATATGCTGGCCGAGCCAATGTTGAGGACTTTGCTTTCCAGCTTCTGAGTGACACTCAATTTGCTCGTAGCAACCAATTAAGTTGCATGGTACCTTAATTTTTTACAAGGGTTCTGTTATCCAAGAGTGAATGTCAGTAATAAGAGCTACAAAGATGTATACGAAATGAGGGGTGCTGAAGGGAGGGAGCAAAATATACAGCGGCATGCCGTCTGCATAAACATGAAAACCTAATAATAATAATAATAATAATAACGTACTTGATAAAGCGCCATCAGAGAACTTCATCTCTTTCTAGGCGCTTAGGACGTCACTGGCTACCTGAATAGGCAAAATGGTGCTTATAATTGCGAAATGTATTGGACATAGGACAGGTGAACCGGATGTACGGCATAGGAAAAGGCTCACCGGATGGCATTTAACATCTGCGTATTGAAAAAATCCCCATTGATTGAACATAAACCAGTTAGGTCCTACGAATAACTGTCATCTAATGTGATCCGATCTCCACTCTGAAAGTAAGCCTTTCAAAGCGTACGAAAAGATTGCATATTCCACAACTATGTGTTAAGAGTATATTCGTCTGACACTTGCAGAACTATGCTTAGGTCTTCTCGAGAAAATACGTTGAGATGAGACATTCCTACCAGCCGATCTCTAGATCTAACAGAGCATTGCACACGTGACGCTAAATGTCGCTTGCATGAAGCCCTAACTATGCATTGTACACAATGCCACGTGTGGCCGATACATACCAAATTCCATGAAAACTCTACAAAAGTCATACTGCAATCTATCTGCAAAGCGAAGCCTACACCTGGTCGTGTACTAATCAGCTACAGATTAAGGCTAAAAGCCAAGTTTTGCCACGATTAACAGCAGTTTTCATTGACTCGACCACGGCAGCAGCCTCATCAAACGGCTGCCCTTGACGAAGGCTAACGCCCACCGTGAAGACGCTGCACAAAAGCAGAGCTCAAATTGAGTAGCAGCCGGTAGCAGAGGCAAGCATCATAGAATTGCGGATACGCCCTGGAACTAGAGGCTGCCACTATTCTCTTAATTACCATACTCCCTCAGTATGCATAGAAAATCTTCCTACTGGTGGCGGTCATGCTTTTGGAGAGGTTCAGCTGTACATTATTTACATAGATTTAAGAAGAAAGCCTAGCTTCGCCGGCGGATCTCCTTGTCTCACCGAGCAATATTGTCACGGTAATGACCGTAAAAGTGCTCCCGTAGCATGAATTCACCTGTTCCGAGCTCATTGAGAAACTAAATCAAACCACTTTAAAATGCTGCAAACGCTTTGCTGAGGTTTGCAGCATATATTACTGACATTTGCAACTGGGATGGAAGCAAGCTTTCTTTAACCCCTAAAATTGGCATCTATCGTGTGTATGCTGAATTCGATATGGGTACCTGTTTTAAAACGACTTCTTCTTAGTTGACCGCACCACCTCCACGGTCTAGTCTGCCTACTTTCAGCCGTTTACCATTGAAATTATTGGGAACTGTTTTAGCAATTAAATCAAAGCCATGCTGGTCCAAACATTTTTAAATTCCATCTAGACTCCTGTAGCTCACGACTCGCAGGTTTTCCTACCTATGCAATATGACACTTGCAATCGGCACGAACACTCACCAGCTAAATTTGCCTGTCGTGGAAGCTTCAATTGCCACATTGCATCACTACTCAGTGACCTGATCCAGCAGCACATTGACTTGAAGTGTCTATCGCTCAGTTTTAACTGCAGTTTCTATCAACTCGGCCCGGCGAGCAGCCTGATCGCATGGTTGCTAAGGCTGCATCCTACCATGCAGACGCTTTGCAGAAGCAGAGCTCAAATCGAGTAGCAGCCGGCCGCAAAGGCAAGTATCAGAGACTCGCTGATACACCCACGACATTGAGGCTGGCCACTATTCGCACTGCAACCGTACTCTTCAATGTTCAGAAAATTGACCGACTCGGCTGTGCATATGGAGGGGTTCTACTACACGCTATTTACACAAAACTGAGAAGAAAACTTCGCTAT